>WHWC01000286.1:0-47972 GCA_019426215.1 Buddleja alternifolia
CTTTGTCAAACTTTCGAACATTATGTGCCATACCTGCTACATAACAGAGTTCCTTCAAAGCTTTACTTTTGAATTGAGAATTAAAGTTTGAACTCACATGTCGTAGGCAATATCTATGAGCCCCCAGGGGAGGGGTAAACGCGGACATATATCGAGTAGCATTTAATAAGCCCTTATGACGATCAGAAATAAGGCAAACACCTTCATCAGGCATCAAAAAATGCTTGCAGACCAATTGCGAAAACCATAACCAAGACTCGTTGGACTCATTATCAACGATGGCGAATGCTAGAGGTAAAATATTCTGATTTCCATCCAAAGTTGATGCGACCAACAACTTAGCCTTGTGTCGTGCTTACAAATGGGTCCCATCAACACATATGACTCTTCGACAATATCGAAATCCATCTATACATGGCTTGAACGCCCAAAACAAATATTTCAGCATTTTTGGGTTTTGATCCTTGTACTTGTGCCGCCATTCAACAATCGTACCTGGATTCCACTTCTGGATAGCTCCCAAAAGTTTAGGCAACCATGTAACTGAATCCTCCCACGTGCCGTATACAATCTCATTTGCACGTCGCAAACTATACCAAGCCTTCCCATACGAAATATCGAATTGCCATTTTTTTGACACCATTAGTCTAATTAGACCAACCTTATATGACAGATCATTCCTCACTTCTGGTAGAAGTTCATTTGCGATCATGTTTATGTCCAAGTTAAAGTGGTTATTGGAACAATTTTCAGCAAAACATGTGTGTGACCCTTCATACCTTGTAATTTTCCAGAAATTAGTATTCTTCAACAAACTTCCACGCAGTCTAAAAGGGCATCCATGTTTGTATTTTACGGCATACACTGTCGGATTACTAATTGTCACCTTAAACTCGCGTCGCGCATGCTGCACGTGGTAGTTTTTCACCGCTGCTTGCAAGCTGAGTTTGTTGTCAAAAACTTGGCCCTTGCGAAGATTACCTTTCGCATGATCATAAATTATTCTCCGGGTCAAACCTGCACTTTGTCGATGAAGTGAATCAACTTCTACTTCTGGGTATGTGGCAGAGTAGAATGAGAGCACTTCATGAGGTCTTTCTTCAGCTGTTGCGGGAGGGACATCTTCATTCATTGGTACATTACTCTCATCATCTTCATCCTCATCCTCATCCTCATCCCTCATTGCATTGTTGACGTGTTCTTCCATCTCATCGTCTGTATGAATATGGATCGAACAGTCAGAATCATCACTGTCATCGTCATTCCCAATATCATCATTCTCAATGTTTTTCAAAATCACTAGAGCCAAAATTGGGATGCTCAAATTCATGACGACTTTGTGTAGACGGGCCTGCAAATAAGGATAAATATGATGACAACATGTAAAAATAAGACTAACAAGTCACGAATATCAAAGGAATACAACCATTATGAAACTTATTACAAGATTCATAATTACCTGCTTGCATATCAAAATTCCTCGAATGGGGATTTACCAAAGGGGAACGTTGTGTAGACGGACCTGCAATTAAATATAAATATGATCACAATATGTAAAGATAAGAATAACAAGTCACGAATCAAAGGAATACAACCATTATGAAACTCATTAGAATATTCGTAATTACCTGCTTGCATGTCAAAATTCCTCAAATTAGGATTTACCAAAGGGGAATTTTGTACAGTTTCAAAACGCCCAAACACATTACCCGTTGTAAAAGCACCTAAAAATGCAAATCACAAAAAGTTAAATTGTTTTACATTGTGCAAAGAAAAGAAAAATAATCTATACAAATATGAAATTTGGTAATGAATATGATGACACAAATTAAATATAAGAATAAACTACCTTGATACAAATCGTGAATTGTAGAACTCCCTACACCACTTGAAAAAAAATCCTGAAACTCACGATTTTCCCACACATGTGATTGTGTCTGCGTATTTAAATTTGGAACCGTGGGTTGTGTAAAATACGACATGACTTGAGGTGGTTGTAATGACGTCACTTGGGTTAACGACGATCTGTATTGACCTTGATGTTGAATTAGTTCTTTCTCAATATAAAGCTCTACGAATTCATCAACAATATTACGATCCAAGAAATACGCTAAAGTATGATCGTCTTTGATCTCCATTGTCATCTCCCTCATCACATTTCTCTTTTCAAATTCAAATTTTAAAATTACTTTTAATGAAAAATGATTCGGATCAGTTCCTGTTCTCGCGTATAACTTCTCCTGCAATTTAGCGTATGTGATTGTACGACGTACTTTCATGTTAGTGCTTGGACGAGTGCAATATCTCACTGAATTTGAGTCTTCAATAATTTGACCATCCGTGTATATTAAAACATTAACTGTGTTCGCCCTCGGCATTTTCTATATAATATCAAAATTCAAACCATAAATCAACACTAAATTCAAAATTATACGTACAAACTATAGTTCAAAAAATGAAATTACACTTTTATATTACTAATTAAACCTAAAAGTCGTAACTACTCATTCGAAATTATACATTCTATGTAAACCTAAAACATTTGAAATTATACTTCAAACTTATATGGAAACATAAATTGTATTCAACATGATATAACAAACTAACAATTATACATACAAAATATCACCAAAAATTCAAAATTATACATACAAATTATAACTAAATATCCGAAATTACATACATACAAATTATACTTAATCCAAAATTATACCTAAAATTTCTATCAAAGTTCAAACCAAAACATACCTAAAAACTAAATTCAATATCATACATACATACAAGGTATAACTAAAAATTCAAATTAGACGTACAAATTATAATACAAATTACACGTAAATATTTGAAATTATATATATAAATTCGAAATTATAACCTAAAAATCGAATTAAATTAAACTCAAATTTCATTTGAATTAACATAAATTCTACAATATAACTTATAAACGAATTTAGCTAAACAAGAAGTATATGAAAGTAAAAGATTACCTTAAATTCTTAAATTTGGAGAGAATTTTTGGAGGAAGGATTTGTTTGAAAATTTGGAAGAAAACGTGCAGAGAAATATGGTAGGAAGTAGAAAAACTGAAGATAGAAGAAAGAAGAAAGAAGAAAGAAAGAAGGATCTGGGTAATAAGATGTGTCCATTCCGCGCTCGGGCAGCGCGGAATGGGCTAGATTTTTTTTTTTTAAAAATGCCATTCCGCGTTGCCCGGGCACGGAATGGAAGTAAATTTTTTTTTAAAAAACTCTTTTTACATTCCGCACTCGGGCAGCGCGGAATCTGCCCGATTCCGCGCTGCCCGGGCGCGGAATGTGCTATTTTCTGATAGGTATTTTTTTGTGTATTATTTTCTTAATTTTGATTTTATTTTGTATTATTTTTTTAAAATTCTCCTTGTTGCCATAAAGCTTTTAAGAGTAGAAAGAAATTAATAGTAACTGACCCTCTTTTTTAAAAGTTATATATCATACATCAAATATCAACTCAATTATTATCAATTCATAAGTTTTTGAGAAAATTACTAAAAATCGTTAGAATAAATTTTTATATCCAAAAAACCTATGAAAATATTTCTCAATCTTAAAAACCCATTCTATAAGATTTTCATTCCAAAAAAACCAAAAGTTGAAATTAACAATTTTTTGGACTAAATCACCATTTATTCCTTAAGTTAAGAGTTGATCAAATAATTTTTCTTATTGAAATATATTTGTTTTGTACTTTTCAAATTAATAAATTGCATTATGTGAATTTTATTTTTATTTTAAATTTTTTTATTTTAAATATGATAATTATTTAAAATATATTTTTAATTTTTTTAAGAAGATTAAAAAGTCTGACAATATAAATTTAAAATCATAATCAGTAGCAACTATCAATATAAAAGTTCGAAATAAATAAATCTCCTTACAAAAGTACAATTAATTAATTTTTAATATAGAAGGTTTAGGGTAATTGAGTCCATAATTTTATTAACCCTAAATATTGAATTTTTTGAATGAAAGTTGGTGGAATGAGGTTTTTTGGATGAAAAACTATTATCATAAGTTTTTTGATATAAAAGTTAATTTTAAGGGGTTTTTAGTAATTTTCCCTAAATTTATGACAAATTATTAACGATAAATTACTTTATAAACAGAGAAACAACCCACCATCTGGTAAGATCGAACTCATAACTTTTAGATTATGTGGCCTCAATCTTATCACTAGTCATTTTTTGATAACATTATCACTAGTCACTTGTACTTAATATAACTGACCTATTGTAGCCAAATATGGTCTTTCAACGATGTAGACTTAAATTTTTCACTTGGGCCATATATACCCCAACTTAAGGTGCAATCGGTAATTTTGCTCGTCGTAAGATACTTTTCACCCGTTCGACTATAGAATCAAATATCCATCCAAGGCGGTTGGACATTGCAGTAGCCATAACCTGAAAGAGCCTATTACAGTGCCCCAATTACAGCGGTTTTTCAAAAAACTGCTGAACGGAGGGGGCTATTACAGCGGTTCGTGAAAGAACCGCTGTAATAGGTAATACGCGGCACCTATTACAGCGGTTCTTTGATGAACCGCTGTAATAGGTGCCAGGCCTATTACAGCGGTTCTCTACTGAACCGCTGTAAAAGGCAGCTACAAAAAAAAAAAAAAAAATTTAAACCCAATTACAGCGGTTTTTTGAAAAACCGCTGTAATAGGCCATGACGAAAAAATTTGAAATATTTTTATCTTCCCGCTTCTCTCTCCCACTCTTAAAATTTAAAACTCATTTCAGCTTCTCTCTCTCTCGATCCCCCCCCCCCCAAAAGCTCGGCACCACCACCACTTACCGGCGCCACCGCCACCACCACTTACCGCCGCCGCCGCTGCCGCCGCCACCACGATCGTAAGCTTCTTCTCTTTCTCTCTCTTTTTCTCTCATTCCCTCTCTCTCTATATATATATGTATATTTGTATATGTGTATATGTGTATATGTGTGGGTGTATGTATATTTGTGTATGTGTGGGTGTATTTATTTTGTGTATATGTGTATATTTGTGTATGTGCGGGTGTATGTATATTTGTGTATATGTGGATGGGTTTGTGTATATCTGCGTATATGTTGATGGGTGTATGTATATTTGTGTATATGTGGATGGGTGTATGTATATTGGGGTATATGTTGATGGGTGTATGTATATTTTTGTATATGTGTGGATGGGTGTATGTATATTTGTGTGTGTGGATGGGTGTATGTATATTTGTGGATGGGTGTATGTATATTTATGTATGTGTGGGTGGGTGTATGTATATTTGTGTATATGTTGATGGGTGTATGTATACTTTTTTTTTTTCGGTAAAAAGTAATTACTTATAACCCAACAAACCCAATTAGGCCTCATACATAGTATCCAAGGGAGATAACTAGTTTATCTTACCTTGGTACCCATACAGTCAATACAATAAACTAGAACTAACACTATGAAAATCAATCATTGCAAAATTGTTTCTATATACACAGCATCTCTACGCTCCATTCTTCGCTTTCTAGCCCCATCTATCTTCATTTTGAGCTCCATTTTCAGCACATGGAACACAGCCTCACTTGATCTTTCCTCTTGGGTAAATATTCGACGATTCCTCTCCTCCCACACTTTATTTACAACTCCGGCAAGTCCAGCAATGATAATATTCTGTCTATAAGTCCAAGATTTAAAAGCAAAACTTACCCACCTTATCCAGCTGGTAAATTGATAAGGCCAATGTGTAACATGAAGCCATTGCATGAGTCTAAGAAGAACCTGCCTTACCCACACACAATCAAAGAATAGGTGCTCAATAGTCTCCAATTCCTCACAACACAACACACAGTTCAAATCATTGGCATGCATGAATCTAACTAATTTGTCTCGAGTAAGCAGTCGTTTATGCATCATCATCCAAACTGTAAACGAATGTTTTGGAACATTAAGCTTATTCCAAACAATCCTAGCAGATCTAAACTCAATTTGGTCCCCGCGCAACCATTCATAGCCACTTTGAATAGAGTATATACCTGTTTTTGTGTGAGGCCACCTATTTATCTTTTTCCAAGCCCAGCTACAATCAGGGGGTGGATTGTAAGCCCAAAACTCCTGATCTTTCAAGTAGACACTGTCCACCCATTTAACCCAAAGAGTATCCTTCTTTTGTGACACTGCCCAGATCTGCTTCCCAATTGAGGCTATATTCCAAGTTTTACAATGCTTGATATTTAGACCTCCTGTTTTCTTCTTTGTACAAATTTGCTCCCAACTTACAGGAGCCATCTTCTTCCTCTGATCTATTTGATATGTATACTTGTGTATGTATATTTGTGTATTTACGAAAATATTTCTCGGTTGAAATTTTGCTGTATTGGAATGACTCGAAATTCGTACAGTCATAGAGAAACGGTATTCTAAACAAAACGCATGACTTTGTCATGCGATCTCGGGATTTTAGCCATTTGAGATCGTTTAAGGCCTCAAATTTGCGTTTTATTACGAAAATAGGGTATTTTTCCGGTCAATTACAGCTTTTTCGGAAAACCGCCGTAACCGGTCCGACCAATTACGGCGGTTTTCCAAAAAACCGCCGTAATTGATATTTAAAAAAAAAAAAAAATTTCCCCCCAAAGCCGATCCCTCTCTCTCTCTCTTAACTCCATCTCTCTCTCTCAACTCTCTCTACTCACTCTACTCTCACTCAACCCCACCGCCGCCACCACCACTTCCACACTTTTTCTCTCACTCAACTCTCTCTTCTACTATAAATATAAATATATATATATACACACACCACATATATCCCCACCACCACCACACCCACCATATACCGCCACCACCACCACCGTATTCCCCGCCGCTGCCGCCGCTGCCATAACAGTATTCGGCCGCCGTCGCCGCCGCTGCCATAACAGTATTCGGCCGCCGCCGCCGCCGCTAGTCTCTCTCGACTCTCTCACTCTATAGGTATATATATATATATATATATATATATGTTCATATATGTTAGTGTATATTTTATATATGTTATGAACTTAGGGTTTTATATGTTAATATTTTGATTGTTGTTATACATATGTTATGCTAATTGGGGTTTTGTGAATTATATAATGTGGGTTATAAATTAATATCTAGATTGTTGTTATATATATGTGTTATGTTAATTGGGTTTTGTGAATTATATGTAAATATTTGTTATATATATATATGTTATGTCATGTAAATATGTATACATATACACACACATATATAGAGTATAGAGTTTGAGTTAGATAAATATTTGTGTATGTATATTTTGTGTATGTGTGGATGTGTGGATGTATGTATATATATTTGGGTATATATGGGTGTATATATATATATTTATGTATGTGTGGGTGTATTTATTTGTGTATATGTGGGTGTATATAATTTGTGTATGTGTGGGGATGTATGTATTTGTGTATATGTGGGTGTATATATAATTTGTGTATGTGTGGGTGTATGTATTTGTGTGTATAGTTGGGTGTTAATTATATTTAATTTGGGATTAAATTGTGATTATTTTGTAGTATAGGGTACATTGATCCAATTGATGATCTTTATTTATACTTAGTTGTTGAAAATATAATACTTTATTTGTAGTTTTATGTGATTTATGTGATCCAACTGGTGATCAATATTTGTAGTTGCTTAAAATGTGATGTTTTATGTAATCCAACTGGTGATCAATATTTATAAAATGATGCTTTATGTTTAGTTTTATGTGATTTATATGATCCAACTGGTGATCAATATTTGAAGTTGCTTGAAATATGTTGCTTTATGTGATCCAATTGGTGATCAATATTTTCGTATAGTGAGATCGACATTTTGGGTTTGTTGTGGGTGAAAGATTAGAATGTTGGGTTTGTTGTGGTTGAAAGATGCGAATTTTGTTGGTTGCAAGTTTGGGGAAAAATTAAGTCGAGAACTTGGTAAAAAAAATTGCGTCGTTACTCTGCCGAATTTATTCTAGAATAATGGAAAATAAATTAAAATAAAAATTATTTAATTAATTCAACTATGAAGTGATATTAAAATTGTTTAATTTAATTAATTCAGAATCAAGATGGATCGAAGTTGGATATTAGTGGATCGTATGTCCGAGCAATATGAGAAAGGGGTGAAAGAATTCATCAATTATGCGATTGAGCATGCATCAGATCGGACTAGAATCAGTTGCCCGTGTTTACGTTGTTGTTTTGGAAAGAGAATTAGTCCACGTGAATTAGAAAATCATTTGGTGTGTAATGGAATTGATAAAAGCTACACACGTTGGACAAGACACGGTGAAAACAATGTCACCTCAGATGATTTGGGTGGTACATCATATCGATCGCGGGATTTGGACATGAATGATTATGAGCCTGATCATTTGGAGGAGATGACAAATGTGATTAAGGAGGATTTGCGAAATTGTCCCAAGATGTTTGACAATTTGACAAGTGATTCAAAGACACCACTGTATAGTGGTAGTAAATTCACAAGATTGAAAGCAGTCCTAAACCTCTACAAGTTAAAAGCCAACAATGGGTGGAGTGATAAGAGTTTCACAGACTTACTTGATCTATTAAAAAACATGCTACCCGAGGATAATGTGTTACCTAATCGTACTTATGAGGCTAAGAAGATGTTAACCTCAATTGGCATGGGATATGAGAGGATACATGCCTGTCTCAATGATTGCATATTGTTTAGAACTGACTATACATCATCGAAGGTTTGTCCGAAATGTGGCGCCTCGCGGTACAAGAAGAACGGATCTGCTCCTGTCAAAACCATGTGGTATTTGCCCATAATACCACGATTTAGGCGCATGTACAGTAGTAAAGAGTTGGCCAAGGACTTGACATGGCATGCTGATAGAAGGCTTGAACAAAGGATTGAAGATGACAAGATTCGACACTCCTCAGATTCTCCTCAATGAAAAAAGATCGATGATGATTTCCCAGAATTTGGTGAAGAATCAAGAAACCTTCGCCTTGTATTGGCTACAGATGGCATGAACCCTCTTGGCTTGCAAAGTAGCTCACATAGTAAATGACCGGTGATTTTGATGATCTACAACCTTCCCCCATCGCGATGCATGAAGCGAGAACATATAATGATGCCTATACTGATTTCTGGGCCGAAACAACCTGGAAATGATATAGATGTCTACTTGGCTCCTTTAATTGAGGATTTGAAGGTGTTGTGGGAGACGGGTGTTCAAGTATATGACGGGTTCAGAGAAGAAAATTTCAATCTCAGAGTCATGTTATTTGGAACAATCAATGATTTTCCGGCAAGAGCAAACCTCGAGGGATATGGTGTACATGGCCAATGTGGATGCCCCATATGTGTCAAGAGTACAGATCAATATCGACTGACACACTCTCAGAAATATGCATTCCAAGGGCATCGGAGATGGCTAAATCGAAACCATAGATATCGTCGGTGGAAAAAAGCTTTCAATGGGAATATAGAAGAAGGCCGAGCTCCTAAGTGCTTGACTGGTGAAGAAGTGTTTGAGAATATAAAAGACTTGGAGGTTAAATTTGGAAAGACTTTTGTAGGTGGGCTTACAAAAACTGGGTGGAAAAAAAGGTCAATTTTCTTTGAGTTGCCATATTGGTCGTCTTTACATGTTAGACATTTTCTTGATATTATGCATATTGAGAAAAATGTATTTGATAGTGTCATTGGTACACTTCTAAATGTGCCCGGTAAGACAAAAGATGGCGTAAAGGCAAGATTAGACTTGGTTGAAATGAAGATAAGAGAAAAATTGGCACCAACAAATAAGGGAAAACGAACTTATTTGCCTCCAGTAGCTCACACTCTATCCAGGAAAGAAGAAATTATATTATGTGAGTTTCTTCATGGAGTGAAAGTTCCAGAAGGGTATTCTTCAAACATTAGCAGTCTTGTGTCAATGAAGGACTTGAAGCTAAAGCACGTGAAGACTCACGATTGTCATGTGATCATGGATCATTTGCTACCAATTGCTATACGGGCCATTTTGCCAAAAAAGGTGAGAGAAACTATAACCTCATTATGTTTCTTCTTCAAAGCAATGTGGAGCAAGGTGTTTGATCCTGAACAATTTCCTGCACTTCAGAAACAAATTGCCATCACTTTGTGCGAGCTTGAGATGTATTTTCCGCCAGCATTTTTTGATATAATGACTCATCTACCTATTCACTTGGTTAGAGAGACACAACTATGTGGACCGGCTTTTATGAGATCTATGTATCCAGCTGAGCGTTATATGAAGGTATTAAAAGGCTACGTGAAAAATCGTAGTCGACCGGAAGGTTGCATTGTTGAACACTACATAGTTGATGAAGCGATTACATTTTGCACAGAATATCTGAAAGATTCTAACGTTGCAGAGCTTTCAAAGTCTCATGTTGTGGGAGGGAGAACTGAAGAAGAAAGCGTACTTGGAAAACAATTAGTGACAGTAGTTAGTGTTCCTTGCACACAAAGGGATCAGGCACACCTATATGTGCTCCACAACACCGATGAGGTTGAGCCATATGTTCAAGAGCACAAGGATCAACTTAGGAGATTAAATCCAAATAAAAATGAGAGTTGGATTTCAAAAGAGCATAATAAGAGTTTCTCTGATTGGTTCCGAAAGCATATTCACGAGAAACAGAACGAGAATCCACTTTCAGTTTCAGATAAATTGGCACAATTGTCGATGGGACCGGGCAGACTTGTATTTTGTCATTCAGGTTATCGTATAAATGGTCGTACATTCTATACAAAAGACCAAGATGAACGGAGTACAATGCAGAATAGTGGGGTGAGTCTTGTAGCTCAAGCAATGCATATCTCAAGTGCGAGGGATAATAACCCTATCTATGCTCATTTATCATATTATGGGGTTATTGAACATATATGGGAGCTGGATTATAGTTGGTTTCGGGTGCCTGTATTTGGGTGTAGGTGGGCTGACAATAAAAATGGTGTCGATAATAGTGAAATAGGCTTCACTCGAGTAGACCTTGAGAGGGTGGGTTACAAAGATGAACCTTTCATTTTGGCGTCACAAGCTACGCAAGTGTTTTTTGTCACCGATCCTATTGATAAGAGGTGGTCAATTGTTTTATCGGCAAATAAAAATACTTGTATTGAGGATGATAGTTCATATAGTGATGATGATGGAGAAAATCCTATCTTACGTGATTCACAAGCCACTGATAGTGATGGTGACTTGGATATCAGTGATGATGAATTCTATATGCGACAAGATCACCAAGAGGGGATATGGATTAATCCATCTGTTCGTCGATGTACTAAACAAAAGGGTCGTACTGGGGGGAAGCAAAAGACTACTAAGTCAACGACAAAAAGAAAACGATGAAAGGTATTTGATCTTATGTGATAATTATATGATATACGTATTTCCTAAACTTTTCTTGATATAAGCACTTGTTAGTGTATGAGTCAGGGCGTCTCTTGTTAGTGTATGAATTGAAAAATTATGTTGTTGCATAATGAAACTAACTTCTGTATTTTTGGCTTTTGTAGGTTGATATTATATACCGGCACCACCACCACCACCACCACATCCACAGCCGCTCTCTCCTCCTCCTCTACGACCACCACCGCCCCCTCCACTACTCCCACCACCACCATCGTAAGCTTCTTCTCTCTCACTCTCTCTATATGATAACGAGTATTATTATTTGAATACATATCATGAGTATAGCCTGTTTGTTGATATTTATTTTGTTATTTGCAATTTTGGGGGAAGATTAAGTCGAGAACTTGGTAAAAAAATTTGTGTCGTTACTCTGCTGAATTTTTTCTAAAATAATGGTGGCGTTACTTGGTATTATATATTTGGTATATGAATCTAAATTCTGTATTTTTGGCTTCTGTAGGTCGATGGATTCTCGGGTTGTTGAAAATAAACAGGTTTTAAGTGAGATACGTAGAGGTATTGCTGCAATGAAAAAAGTCATAAAGGCTAGGAGTAAAGGCTTAAAGCTACCAGTCGGCTGGAATGAGAATGGCCAACCAGTTGACCCAAATAAATCAACATTTGTTGGTTACATTGGAGTCATAGCTCGTGAGAGGGTGCCGATTACCATAAGTGATTGGCGACACGTCTCAGACGCAATAAAGATTGGAATTTGGAATGAAATAGCTGTAAGTTGGTTATTATCATATTTCTAATTAATTGGTTAATGTATTTTTTGTTTATTCAATTTTCTCGAAGTTATAATTTCATACATACTTTGTTGTTTGTTTTTCATAGTTGGCCTTTGATATTGAAGAAAGTAGACAGAAATTTGTTTTAGCCGAGGCTGGAAAGCTAGCTCGAAACTTTAGGAGCTTCTTGAGCAGAGTGTGGGTAGAGGATGATCATGGAAATATTAATTACAGCCCACCCTAAAAATATAATATATCTCAAGAAGATTGGACAGCGTTTATAGATATTCGAAAAAGTGATCCTTTCATGGTAATTATTTTAATTTACGGTTTCATTTGTTGCATATTGTGTTTATATGAACATTGACTAATGCTTTGATTTTGTAATGAACAGAAATTAAGTAGGGACAATCAAGAAAGAGCAAAAGACCCTGAATATCCCTATAGGAAATCACGTCTTGGATATGCTCAACTGGAGCACATTGAGGTACGTAGTTCGTATAACAGTGAATCATTACAAGTTTTCTAATAAAAATTCCTTGCTAATATATATATATATATATATATATTTAATCATAATATAGAAGGAAAAAAGAAAGGAAACTGGGTCAGATTGCACAGACGTGACACGAGCACTCGTATGGAGGATTGCACGTTCTGACAGCCAGCAAAACATTGATAATCCCAATGTTAAAAGAGTATCGGATGAAATTGTGAGTTATTTGCAATTTTAGCTATATCATGTGTTGTATATGTTTTTTGAAATTTTTTCAAAAGAGCAAAGTTCACTAATTTTTAAATGTATCATTACAGGAGTGCTTATCACAGGAGGGTAGCCATAGTGGAAGCGAGAGGACCCGAAATGATATATTGGCTAAAGCTCTTAAGAAGAAGGAGCATTCGGGTCGCGTTAGGGGTGTAGGCTTTGGGGTATCACAAAAATAATATTTTAGTGACAAAAAGCCTTCTAAAGATGAGGAGATCGATAACTTGAAAAACATGGTGCACATGCTCACTGCATCACTATCCTCATTGCGACGCGAGTTTGACGAGCATAGGGCGTCTGGGTCGCAGCAGCCACATGCAGATGAGGCGGTTTCTTTGAAAGATAGCTGCCCAGATCTTTAAGAACCTTCCTGAGGTAATGATATGAAATTATTAAGTGATCACATAACTTGCAATTCATTAAAATACACAAACTTTTCTAATATAATGGTATATATATATATTTTATTTATGTAGGTTGTGGCGCCATGTCAATTGTCACTTTCAACACCATCTTATTGTTTGGTGGCTAAAGGACAAATGTACAATCGACCAGATCATGATAGAATGCTGCATACACTTCCATTACCCACCCACCTTGTGAAAGTGATGATTGACATTGAAATTGAAGATATTGCACCCCTACCAGTCCCTCTCGCTGATGAAGGAGTGTTCACAGTTTCTGAGGCTGTGGGATACATTGTCGCTTGGCCTAAGAGTCTTGTCACTGTCAGTGATGCATCGGTACGTAATTATTAATACCTAGCTATTAAATAATTGTAATAATTGTTTAAAGTTACTAAATATATTTTGGTTTATAATATTCATGTTGGTTTTCTTTGCTTAAATAGTCTCTTGGAAAATCCAAATCATCAGTTGGAAAACATAAATCAGAGATGACGAAGCGCTCA
The DNA here is from genome assembly GCA_019426215.1 of Buddleja alternifolia. Classification (NCBI taxonomy): domain Eukaryota; kingdom Viridiplantae; phylum Streptophyta; class Magnoliopsida; order Lamiales; family Scrophulariaceae; genus Buddleja; species Buddleja alternifolia. The sequence goes on from WHWC01000286.1 coordinate 13,857, forward strand.
ACGGTCAAACGAACACCTCCTGTGGCCAACCCTCCACGTGAAGATGACAGAGCAGCAGACGTACCAGCTGATCAACTCCCTCAGCCACTTGTAACTCTTGAAAGGTTCCTCCAGATAATGCCTATTGAACAATTGATCACTATAGACGTTCCTGAGGCAATGTATAATACCGAACCCTATCAAGAGTATCTTGGGCGGGAGGAGATCTGTCATTTTTTGCGCAAAGAATAAATAGGAGTCTCCATCATTTCAGTTTACATCAAGTAAGTTTATAAATATGAATTAAAAAAAAGTTAGTTTTTAAATTATTTTACTGCATTAATTTGAACTATGTTTATTTTGTTGTTCAAATTTATTTTATGCTCAATTTAGGTGTTTGTGGGCTAAGTACGTGGTCCCTGAAAACAAAACAAATAATTTCGGGTTCCTTAGCCCACATACTATAGTTGCGGGAGCAGGTATTACTCTCTCTCAGCGTATCTCACAACTGCAATATATAACAAATGCCATGAAAGATTGCGCGGACGGGAAGTTGTTTATTGGACCTTACAACACCGGGTGAGTTACTAAACATCCAATTTTATTTTATAATAAAAATTTGTTACGTACTCAAAATTAATTTTGAACTTATCTTTTGAATGCTTTTTAATTTAGGGGACATTGGGTGTTGCTTGTGATTGATCCAATTAAAGAGATCGTTTATTATCTGGATTATTTGCACGTTAATCCGAAGAACCGACCTGATATGAAAGAAACAATCGACCAGTAAGTTTTTCATTTAATCAATGTATTCATTATATTTAATATTAATTTTAAAGTGTATATATCTTCCTCGATTTTACATGTATATTTGCTTGAAATTGACATCTTTCCTTGTTTTTTGATGTTTTTAACAGTGCTGTGTTGATGTCTCGTGCAAATCGTAACACCCAAGTGTCCAAATCAAAAAAAATGGCATGTAAATGGACTTCTATAAAGGTTAGTGTAATTCTATATTTTCGAGAGATTATTCGTATAAACGTTATTGTTCTAATACAATTTTTGATTTCAATTGTGTAGTGCCCCATGCAGTTAAACGACAAAGATTGTGGCTTCTTTGTTATGAAATTCATGAAGGATATTATTAGCCACGGAGAATCTACAATCCCACCAGCGGTATGCATAATCCTAATTAATACTCATCATCAAATTCTAATTTCCCTTTATAAGTTATTAAACCTTTGTTGTGTTTTCAGTCTCTATCGTGCAGTACTTTCCTGATTGTCAAGACGTCACTTACTCTATAGAGCAGCTTAATGAAGTACGTGGCGAATTGGCACAATACATTTTCCAATGCGCTTTTGGTATGGTGTAAGTTGTAGATTGTTGTACATTTTTATTTGATTTGTTGTATTTAATTGATTGTAAACTCTTTATAATTTGTTGGAGATTATGCGTAACATTTGATTTGTTGGAGATTATGTGAATTGGTTATATACATTTGTTGGTTTTTGTTGTTAGAGATGATCATTAAATTTGGTGAAGTTAATTTTGGGTTTCACGTTTGTTGTTTCTGTTGAATTGATTTTATGGTTTGTTGTGTTAGTGTGTTGAATTTTGAGAAGCTGGTAATGGTAAATTTTGTACAATAGAACAAGAAAAATAATTAAAAAAAATAAAAAATACACCTATTATAGCGGTTTTTTGAAAAACCGCCAAAACAGGTCCGCGACCTAGTATAGCGGTTTTTATAAAAACTGCTATAACAGGTAACTAAAAAAAAAAAAAACTGAGAAAACCAATTACAGCAGTTAAAAAAAAACCGCTATAATTGGTTTACCAGTTACAGCGGTTCAAAAACCGCTGTAATTGGCCTGAACCAATTACAGCGGTACCTGTTACAGCGGTTAAAACCGCTGTAATAGGTCATTTCTGTAGTAGTGGCACCTGCTACTTTTCAAAGATGCATGATGGCTATATTTCATGACATGGTCAAGCAATTTCTTGAAATCTTCAGGGATGATTTTTCAGTTTTCGGCTCTACATATGATAGATGTTTGCACAATCTAACCCTAGTTTTGCAGAGGTGTGAGGAGACTGACTTAGTCTTAAACTGGGAAAAGTGCCATTTTATGGTACAAGAGGGGATAGTGTTGGGTCATAAAATCTCACAAAGGGGGATTGGGGTAGATAGAGCAAAGATCGAGGTGATTGCTAATCTTCCAGCACCCACCACGATCAAGACTGTGAGGAGCTTTCTGGGACATGACGGGTTTTACAGGAGTTTTTTTTCAAATTTTTCCAAAATTGCTAAACCCTTGTCTAACTTGCTTATGAAGGATGCCTCTTTTCATTTTAATGATGAATGTGTGCAGGCATTCCTCACTCTAAAGGAGAAGTTGATCTCAGCGTTTGTGATGTTCGCCCCGGATTGGAGCCTGCCATTTGAGTTGATGTGCGATGCGAACGACACTGCCGTAGGAGCCTACTAGGTCAGAGGAAGGGTTAAATCTTTAATACTACTTACTATGATAGTCGTACCTTAAATGAAGCCCAACTCAATTATGCTACGACTGAAAAAAAGCTATTAGCTGTGATTTTTGCTTTTGACAAATTTCACTCCTATCTTCTGCTTAACAAAGTAATAGTATACACTGATCACTCGGCCTTGATATACTTGCTTGCTAAAAAAGACGCAAAACCTAGACTACTTAGGTGGATCTTATTACTACAAGAGTTTGACTTAGAAATAAAAGATAAAAAAGGATCTGAAAATGTAGTAGTTGATCACCTCTCTAGACTAGAGTTAGTGTATAAGAAAGTGGATGAGACCCCAATTGGAGATGAATTCCCTGATGAGCAACTTTTTGCCCTTTCTTCCATTTCAATCCCTTGGTATGCTGATTATGCTAACTATATAGTTGCTGGAATTTTACCCCCTGATTTAACTTTTCATCAAAGGAAGAAGTTTTTAAAAGATGTTAGGCATTGTCTGTGGGAAGAGCCCTACTTGTTTAAAATTGGTGTAGAAGGAATTATCAGGCGTTGTGTACCCGAGGAGGAACTGGCCTCCGTCTTGGCTCATTGCCATGACATGTTGATTGGTGGCCACTATGGCCCATCCAACACTGCTGCCAAGGTTCTGCAATCAGGTTTTTTCTGGCCTACTTTATTTAAAGATGCACACGCTTATGTTCAATCATGTGATAGATGCCAAAGAGTAGGTAATATTTCTAGACGACATGAAATGCCTCTGAATAATGTGCTTGAATGTGAACTATTTGATGTGTGGGGTATAGATTTTATGGGACCCTTCCCTAGTTCGTATTCCAATAAGTATATTCTAGTCGTTGTTGATTATGTGTCTAAATGGGTCGAAGCTGAGGCTTTGCAAACTAATGATGTTAGGGTTGTTCTTCGATTTTTGAAAAAAATGTATTTTTACACGATTTGGAACCCCGAGAGCAATTATAAGTGATGGAGGCACACATTTTTGTAACAAGAAATTTGAAAACTTGTTGAACAAATATGGTGTTAAACATAAAATCTCGACACCATACCACCCTCAAACTAGTAGGCAAGTCGAAGTGTCTAATAGGAAAATTAAACGAATTTTAGAAAAAACGGTAAATAGTCATCGAACTGATTGGTCTCTGAAATTAGATGATGCATTGTGGGCCTACCGTACTGCTTTTAAAACCCTTATTGGCATGTCCCCATATCGTCTTGTGTTTGGAAAAACTTGTCACTTACCTGTCGAACTAGAACATTGTGCTTATTGGGCTATCAAATTCCTTAATTTTGATGCAAGTGTTGTCGGTAATAAGCGGTTATTGCAACTAAATGAGCTTGAGGAATGGAGACACGACGCATACGAGAATGCAAAATCGTACAAAGAACGGACCAAGAAGTGGCATGATAAACACATCCTTCCCTGGGAATTCGAGGAAGGCGAGGTGGTATTGATGTATAACTCGAGACTCAAACTCTTTCCCAGAAAACTCAAGTCTCGGTGGTCGGGTCCTTTTCGCGTCACACGCGTGTATTCCTCGGGAGCTGTGGAACTAATCACTAATGACGGACAAGTTTTCTTGACCAATGGACACCGGCTGAAACATTACTCGGGGACTGACTGGAGCGCAGACAATCGTCTATCAAGCTCACGGATCCATCAACTTAAGTCGTTTTTGAACAGTCAAGCTATTGACTATAAACGAGCGCTTCTTGGGAGGCAACCCAAATTTCTTGCTTTTTCTTGTTTTGTTTGTTTTTAGTTTGCTTTCATTTTTATGTTTTGATACTTCGTTTTTGTGTTTGTTGTTTTGGGTTGCATGAAAAAATAGATTTTTTTTTTTTTTTTTTTTTTTTTTGCCACTGCTTCCCAAGTACGTACTTGAACCATTTGAAGTACGTACTTGAGGCCAAAGAAATTTTTTTTGCTACTGCATTTCAAGTACGTACTTGACTCTTTTAGGAAAAAAAAAAATTTAAAATCAATTTTTAGAGGACAGACGCTCAGCGTCTTCTTCTTCTCCATCTAAAGCCCCAATTTCATAGAACAAACCCTAATTTCAAAAGAGAAAAATCCCAACTCCTCCACCAAATCAACCACCGTCGCGACTCTCCTCCAACCCACTTACCCACCGAACTTCGAGCGCCATCAACACCCAAATTGGGTTTGTCACACACGCCCACTCCACCGCCGCTGCTCCACCACAAAAAATGATACACCACCACTGGCGGTCTCATCCGAGTCAACCACTACACCCGCTGCCGGTGGCCACTCTTTGTTTCACCCAGATTCAAATCGAGTACGTACTTGAGCAGGACCACGTACGTACTTGAGTTACAGCGCTCAAATTCAGCTTTTCGAATTTCCAATTTCGACTCGGTGAGTGATTGGCTTAATCCTATCTCGTTATTTTCATTGAATTCGAAGCCGTGTGGGGTTTGTATATTGTCTTATTGCATTGTGGTGATTAAAGTGCAATTGATTGTTGAGTCTACGTTGTGGATTATTGAAGCAGTTTGGGGGTGTGGTGTGTGGTTAATTTGTCGGGCTGTTTATGGTTTGTTGTGGTGAGATTGCTGAATTGAAGTATTTTGTTAGATAGTTGACTACTATGGCTAGAAATAAGGGCAAGAATGTAGTTGAGGGACCCTCGAGGAGTCCTGATCCCGAAATAGAAGCAATGTTTGATGATGTGGAGGAGGAGGGGCATGTTGCTCAGGAAACGACTGTTACCATTGACCCACGATTTGAGGATTTGGAGACACAGGCTGAATATAGAGGGCTTCATGCCCGGTTGATACACAAGGAGCGTCATGTGATCATTAAGAAACCAGCAGTAAAGGCTCTACTCCGATTTCACAACTGGAAGGCATACTATGAGGAGCACCAGCAGATTTATCCGGGTTGGGTGCAAGAGTTTTATGCAGCTGCAGTAGTTAATAAGAGAAAATCGGTAAGTTCTCAGAGGACTAACACAGTGACTGTTCGGGGGTAGGATGTGGATTTTGGAACTTATTCCATTAAAGCTTGTCTTGGTCTTCCCGCTCAGCCTGCTACTTGTGACTATCATGCCTTGGTACAATTCCACTTCAAAGCCGTCAATTTTGATGATGTTCTGGGGGTTATAGCAGACGAGGGGGCCACTTGGGTGAATCGCAACAAGCTACTGAAGACGAAGGACTTGATCGTGGATGCTAAGTTTTGGTATGAATTTGTGCGTCATAGTATTATGCCGACTACGAACAAGTCGGACGTGACTAAGGAGCGGTCAGTTCTAGTGTATGCCATCCTAAAGAAAATGAAGATCAACGTTGTACAGTTGGTCTACGACGCTCTACAGAATCAAATCACGAGGGCCGTTTCAGAAGCTCCCTCTGTCCGGCAAAAGAAAACGACACCTTTCATTTTTCCATCCTTGATTACCGCTCTCTGTAAGAAGTCTCAGGTTCAGAAGGAGTTAGATGAGAATTTCGATGCCCCAGGACTTTTGATAGAGTACACAGATACGGTTCGCCAGCCTAAAGGGACTAAGAGGGCTCGTCTTGATCCGACTAGTGGCGAGGGATCAAGTAGGCAGCCCCAGGGGTCGGTTCCGCCACAGTCTGCCTCAGAGGCTGCTTTAGCACACGAGATGGCTCAGATAAGGATAGGCCAGTCAGTGATGATGGCTAATATGCAGATGCTGGCCCAATATCAGAGGCAATTGATGATGACATTTGATATCTCTGTCGGGCTACCCCCTTTCGATTATCCTGTGGTTCCCGACTTCCTTCCTCTCCCGACTGCGACTGTGGATGAGTTGATGACTGATCCGGCTGATAATGAAGAGGATGCTGATGAGGATGGTGGCGATGACGAAGAGGAGGGTGATGATTTGGATGAGCCATGATGATAGGCCCACTTATGGATCCTTTTAGATTTTTTCCTATTTTTTTTCCTCGTTGGTTTTTGTTTTGTTTTAGTTGTTTTATTTCAGATTTAGTTCTGTTTTATTTCCTGCTTTGATGTTTTTGTGGGCATGTACTATTCTGACTTATGCTATTATCTATCGGAGCTGCCTTCCTTCTGTCTTCTGTCTTAGCTTCTGGGTGTATGCAATTCAAATAGTTAGCTGAGATGAATGGAAAGCATGAATAGGAAAGTTCAGACGAGTGTTGAGCATTTTGATAGGATCGCCTCGATTTTAGGCTCAACCGACTACTCTTAGGTTTGCTTTTTCAGCATTTCGGTTCTGTAAGTACTACTTTTATCCCTTTTCGCGGTTTGTGTTTAGATGTAACATTGAGGGCAATGTTAGGTTTAAGTTTGGGGGTGTTGGGTAGTGCTTTGCTATATTCATGTTTTGTGCTTTTATGTTGAGAAATTTAAGAAAATCGAGCATGAAAAAAAAATAAAAAATTTTAGCCACCAATTAATGCAATGATATGGATTGACTTGAATTCAATGGCATGACTTCTTGATTTAATCGAAATTCAATGTAATACACATGTTACTTTGCTTGTGGGACCCTAGATAAGAGTAGATTTTCCTTAGATGATTCACAAATGCACAATAAGTCGAGGGTAGAGGAGTTAAGTGGATAACCATCTTGAAACACTTAAGGAGTGTCTAGACACTTAATGCCCTAAAACTATTTAGTTTGGGAGTCATTGATCCAAAGCTCGATACATGAGTGTCATAGAAAGCCTAAGGGAATAGAACATTACACATGACCTAACCTTAATGAATGTAGATGGAAGTTTCATGTGGTCTTAAAGTCTAAATTGGTTAATTAATGAAGTTTAAGTAGCTATGGAGTTTTCTATGAGGCTTGTACTTTAGGATTGATCGAAGGTTAATAGATATGGGATTAACTCCGAAATTTGGTAAGGATGCCACTTGACTATAATGCCGTAGACTTACAATCACTACACCCTTTGGAGGTCTATTCAAGTCAAGGTGTGACATGAGCAAGTCTTTGATATGTGTACATAATCTTGAGCTTTAACAGTTGATTTTGTGCCATTGATTCTTGTTAATTTTGTTGAATTGTCTTGATTGGTTGTGGCTGAAAATCTCTGGATTTTGTGGGTATATCTTCTGCAAACCCTCACGAGACTATATTCGTCCTCTCTGGTAACTTTGAGGTTTAAAGGCTTGTTGCACATGCTAAGTGCAATCGTGCAATCGTGCAATCTACGAAAGTGAGTCGTTTTTGTTTTTTGTTTTGTTTGAGATTGATGTCTTGATCTTGGTCTTAATCTTTTTATTGCTCGGGACGATCAATGTTAAGTTTGGGGGTGTTGATAAGTGTGAGTTTTACACATTTGAGAGGTTGATAATTGCATGATTTAAGGTCGATTATGTATGATTTATGCCACATATGCTTTTGATTTGTGTGTAAAATGGGTTCAGGGTGAAAATCATGACAATCGAGCAACAATGGACGAAAATTCGATATTTCAGTATGTTTAGAGACGGAATTTGAGGAAGTATCCTTCAACAAAGTTTTAGATCTATCTCTTAGCTTCACGAGGGAACTTGAATCACCTAAATCCGAGATTGGAGGAGAACGTTATGAAGGAAACACAATTACTGCGCAGAAGGCAAAATGAAACTGCATTTGACGTACGTACTTGAGGATTTGAAGTACGTACTTGAGACCCTTGAAGTACGTACTTGGAATCTGTGAAGTACGTACTTGAGCGCAGTCAACACCAGTCAACCCACTTATGCCACATCACCAAGTACGTACTTGAGGATTGTGAAGTACGTACTTGGCGAGCGGCTGGAAGGTTTTTGGCAAGTTTTTGATACCTAATGCAAGTAGAAGACTTGGGGATCCTTTTCTATAAATACCTCCTCTTATAACAGCAATAGGGTTCGAGAAATCAGAACTTTGAGAGACTTTCGAGCAAGGAGACGAGCCAAGGCAAGGAGAAAGACGATTCTACTTCGAGATTATTCATCAATCCGTAATACGGAGATTTTTAGATTTAGTTTATTTGTCTATGAATAATTCTATATCTTCTGTTGTTGTCTTTCGCATTACGATTATGAGCTAATTTCATCAAACTAGGGCCATGTGAAGGCTAGATTATGATTTTATATATATGATATTGTTTTCGTCTTAATTCGGCAATTGCTTTGTGTATTGATTTTGTGCTTAATTACTTGCATATGCTTGATCACCATATGTTTGTCATATTGCCTAGCTTAATAGTTTAAAAGAATATAAGTTAGGGTTCAAAGAAATCATCACATAATCCGTAAACAATAAGGAGTTGCCTCTAGAAATAGGTAGAGACTCTCGGATGCAGTTAGCCGGATTAATCCGGGGAAATTTTAGAACTTGAATGCATGATTGTTGATTAGATTCTCGGATAGAGATATTTTAGGGAACCATCAATTAATCATAGGATTATTATTTCCGAGAGATCGGGTAGTAATTAATTAATATTTTTTCCACCAAAGCAATAGTAGTCTAATAATTCGAAGAATAATTCGTATATCTAAATAAGTAATTCGGTTGGAGCATGTGCCTTAGTTGTTTTCTCACATAAGAATCTCAATTAAATTGCCAAGTCTCGTTTTTACCTTTTTACTGTCAATTAATCACAATCTTTTAATTTAATTTTAATTGCTTTTAAATTCTTAACTTTAAATAATCTTGTCTCTGTGGGATCGATAACTTGGACTTAAAGTCCACTTTATTACTGCACACGACCAGTTCACTTGCTATTTTATACACGTAAGGATTTTTCATGTCAAGGTATTACAATTGTCTTGAGCTCTTGTAACCCCTTTTCACTTTTCAAAGTGATTGCACTAACATTCTGCTTTAGATTCACTACGAGCTAAGAGGGTAGTTTACTCGAGCTTTGGGAAATCAACCCATTCACAGTTGTGGCTAACTAACTCATTTGGCTTTTCCAGATGTTGTATACTAGTCCTCGTCTCTTGTTGAAATTGTTGTGTGTAGTTGCTAATGATTTAATTATTTCTTCTAAAGACATACCTTGTGGATTTGAGGATGATTGAGTTGGTGGAGCTTGTTGTGTGGATTGATATGATTGTTGGAAGTTAATAGAACGTGGACCATAACTCAAATTAGGATGGTCTCTCCACCCAGGATTGTAGGTGTTGGAGAAGGGATCATACTTTCTCTGTGGAGCTCCTGGAAATCCAACAACATTGGCTTGTTCGTGTGGATCCTCTTGAAGTGTAGGACACACCTCAGTAGTATGACTAGGATTGAAGCAGATATCACACGCCTTTAGGTACCTGTGTATTGACCACGATGAATTTTTGCACTAGGGAAGTCAAATCATCCAGACGTTGATTAACTGATGCGAAATTCACCTCATTCACCCCCTTTAGTGCAGTATCTTGTGGAGTGCCAAAATGTTGGGTGCTGGCAACCATGTTGGAGATCAGATTTCTTGCTTCTGTGGGAGTTTTGTGTACCAGTGCGCCTCCACTCGCAACATCTATCATATTCCTCTCCATGGTTGATAAACCTTCGTAGAAATACTGAATTAGAAGTTGTTCAGGAATTTGGTGTTGTGGTCAGGTGGCTACTAGTTGTTTAAATAGCTCCCAATATTTATATAATGATTCTCCACTAATTTGCCTAATCCCACATATATCTTTCCTTATGTTGGCAACTCGTGAGGCAGGAAAGAATTTCTCCAAAAATTGTTTCTTCATTTCGGTCTGTGTCTCGATTGAACCAGAAGGTAGATAATAAAGCTAGTCCTTAGCTCTGTCAGCTAGTGAAAAGTGAAAAGCCCTGAGTTTGATTTGGTCTTCAGTAACATTCCTTGGTTTCATCGTTGAACAAACCACATGGAATTCTTTCAAGTGTTTATGAGGATCTTCTCCTGTAAGACCATGGAAAGTAGGAAGTAAGTGAATAAGACCAGATTTTAATTCAAAATCTACCTCAAGGGTAGGATATTGAATGCAAAGAGGTTATTGGTTCATGTTTGGCTTGGCTAACTCCTTTAAAGTTGTTTCGTTGGTGTTGGCCATGACTTCGAGTTCTTCTTCTGAATCACTGGATGTGTCACACAATTCCAAAGGTAAATTAAATCCGGGAGATGAAGTAGACGGGACTACTTGAGCACGTTGCTTGGTTTCTTTTCGTAGTCGGCGAGCTATTTTTTCAATTTCAGGATCGTATTGAAGTTCACCTGTACGAAGAGATCGAGGCATAAAACAGAACAGTTAACAAAAATTAACTTTATACTGAGAAATAAATCTAAAGACACCAATCCCCGGCAACGGAGCCAAAATTTGTTAGGTGTCGAACCTACAAAAATATTTGCTACTTTTAAATTTGCAAATAGTAGTGAGCAGGGTCCAATCCTCAGGGATTGGTTAAGATTATTTATCAAATTACTAAAATTAAAATAGGGGGGGGGGGGGGGGGGGATTTCAATAATCGATTAAACTAAAAATAAAAATAAACAAAAAAAATTATTCAAATCAAGAGATGCAAAATTAATCAAGTAGAAGAAACCAATATATATTCTAGCCCAAGGAATTTTATCCATTTTAATTCTATAATTCGATCCTCGATGCAAAGATAATTCGATATTTTTGAATAAATTGGCTATAACCGTTAACAATCTCTAACAATCTTGTTTCTCCTTATTTAATCGATAATCAAAACAAGCTCTTTCATTATTTCCCTTATTAATTGAATAACCTAATCAAGCTCTTAGGTTTTGATTCAACAATAGCTTTAAGGATTAGAGAAACACCAATTCTAATTAACAAACTCACAAGCTCGGTTTATTTAAATTGGAAAATCGAAAAAAAAATATTCCCATAACAACAATCGAAAATTTGTCCATAATCAACGTTGTTAATTGCTACAAATATTAGAATTACCCAAACAATTACGGATTTGGGATTCTAATTCACTATATATTATTCCAACAATTAAATAACTGGTCGAATTACTCAATTAATTGAAACAATACTTTCAACAAGCACAAAGAATATGTAAATATTCAAGAATAAAGAAAGAATAAGAGTAAATTAGATCTCACAAATTTTGTAGAATTAAAACTTCAAATATCCTCAGCTAGAACTTGAGTTTTTATCAATACATCTTCAATGGAAGTCAAAACGCAGAATTGCTTTTCTTCTCCTTGGTAAAAAACGTGTAGAATAATAATGTGTAGGAGAAAAATAATATTTCAGCTATATATAATATTATAAACCTAGCCAAAAAGGACTCTTACTAAAATAAAACTCTAGTTATAATAGAATAAGGAAATTAATTCCTTACTAAGATAAACCACTAATAAGACTCTTAAAAAATAGGAAAGCTCCTAAAACTTAGGATTATTCTCTTCCTCATCTGTAAAATAACGTGTAGTTTTCTCTTTCTCTTTTTCTCCATCTTTTTCTTCCTTTTGTCTTCTTCTTTGGAATTTCACCTATAAAAATAAAAATCATAATAAATCTCTATCATTTATACTCAAATAGCAATAACAGAAGAAAGAAAATATATGAAAAATATGCAGCACACTAACAATAATATTTACAAAGGGATATTTTAGTCACTACAAAAAAATTGAGAAATGTAAATCATCCCCTAACATTCATTTTTATAATGGTTATTGTTATTATTATTATTATTATTATTATTATTATTATTATTATTATAGATAAAAGTTTTCCCTTTCTTTTGCTAATATTATTCAATGTTTGTGTCTTCTTCCTAAACTCCATTTTATCCTTCCATACTGTTTACCTATTTATGCTTTAAAATATGTCTACATCTGCCTTTTGATCGTTTCGAAATTTACTGCAACAAAAAGTAATATTAGTGACAATATTTAAAGTGACAATGTTAAAATTGTTTCTAGATATAAAGAATGAGTGACAAGAATGTTTGTTTTGCCACTATAAGAATGTTTAGTGACAAAAGTTTCTCTAAAGTTGTCATTATTGACAATTAGTGACACGTGTATAGTGACAACTATAATTGTTGTCATTAAGTTATCACTAAAGATGTGTCACTAATTGTCAATAGTGATAACAATTTTCTTGTCACTAACTATCAAGCGCGACAACTTTTATACAAATCTTGTCACTATTAAACATGTAAAGCCTATTCTTGTGACAACACAAAAAATTTTGTCACTAAAATTTACAATTAGTGGCAACTTTGACATTGCCACTTGATATTTTGTCATTAATTTATTATTTTTTTTGTAGTGATTCTTAAACACCTATAGGTGATGATGAACTCATTTGTATAAGTTGAAGTGAACTTTTAAACCTACAAATAGGCTTTAACTGAAGCATAGATCATACCGATACTAACCCCTTGAAGAAGATCCCTTTTAGGGTGATGGATGACAATATGGTTATATGCATAGGGTCAGAAAATCATCCAATATTTCTGTTGTGCATTGCCTTGTGAAAATCTTGCATGCCTCCTTATACATCCCATTATTGAATTTCTCCTTTCCAACCTCTTTCTCAATCCTCGCCATTTCCTCCTCGATCACTAAACCTCTTCATTCCCCCACCATCCAAATCAGGGCGCCTCTAAACTTAGGAGATGAACCGGATACTTTAGATTCTCCTTTCTTGTCGACACTACCGACTATGCACGCTTGTATCTTCCAATAGTCGGTCAATTTGTTGTTTAAAACTGTAAATCTGGGGTAACCAAAATGAGGATGGAATATACATATATATAGAGAGAGAGAGAGAGAAAAGAGGCGTGAGAATGAACCATAATGTGACTTGAATGGTTCATATTCACAAGACTCATTCTGTTTAATGGTAAATACCACCTAACATATACATTGAACAAACTTGTGAAATATTAATTACAAGTTCATGCATGTTAATTTGATAATACTAACAATTCTTTTTCTTTTAATAATTTATTAATATAGGATCATGTTTGTTTCAACAACATTATCACACTGAGTGCCCTTTCCACTGCACGGGCCACCTGCTCAAGTTTTAAAAAGTTCAATTAACAATGTATTTGTTAGTATTATCAAATTTTTAAGGCTATCAAAATTTCAATTAGCTTGAACACGCAAAGAGTAATTTTTATACCCATGTTTTTGTAGCAATACATATTCAAATTTGTACATTGGAATGTTTTTCAAACAGACATTAAGAGTGCCAAAAAATAATTAATTACAAGTGCATGCATGATAACAATAATGTATCTTGTTTTTAATATTTTATTTAATATTTTAAGATAAATATTAGAATAGAGTTATTTTGGCCTTAACCCAAAAGGTGTAAATCATGTAAATCACCCTAACTCATTCACACTTTTATAATAGAATAATAATAATAATAAATAAATAAATATAGATAGAGAGATAGATAATGATAATTATCTTTCATTTTATCTTTAAATATTTTCTTTTTTAAATTTGTCAATAGTGTACTAATATTTTTTGAACGAAATAAATATGGTTTAACATTCATAGAAAGAAATTTTTCAATGATAATCATTAAAATTGAGTCATCTTTTTTTATGTAATAAATAAATTATGTCAATATAGATATGTATATTTAAATTTTGGCAGGGGTTACATCTAGTTTCTATATAATCCTTTGTTTATCTAGTGGAAATTATTTAGTTCCAGTATTTCTACTTGTTTATTCCTACTTCCTATATTAACGTTTTAGAGAGTCCTGTGTCCATTATAAACTATTATTATGGTAATCCAATTAATGTTTCCTAAGTGACTTGTAACTCTATCGGGTTCCAAAGAAGTCTATATTAATTAAATCTCTTAACAGTGGTAGGGTTTATTATTTTAACAGCATAAGAACATTAACAGTTTTCATAACTTTTGCACAAAGTGCATAACAAGTTACATCCAAGAAAAAGTGGAACACAATATAGCCACCATAAATTGCCCCGAATGGAGATGTGACAAAACATTAGACCCTCCCGAATGCCAACTGTTGGTCCCACCCGAGCTCTTCATCCAATGGTGTGATTGTCTTAGCGATTTATATATTTCACGCTTCAAAAAGAGCTACTGCCCCTACCCGAATTGCTCGGAGCTGATCCTCAACAAGTGTGATGAAATTGTGAAGAAATGCTCGTGCCCGAGATGCAAGAGATTATTTTGCTACAAATGTAGGGTACTGTGGCACGCCGGCTATTGGTGCAGCGAGAGCCATCGCGAAAGAGATAAAAACGAAATACATTTTGGGTTGCTGATGGAGAAAATGAAATGGACTAGGTGTCCTGCTTGTGGCCAACCAATCGAGCGCCGCAGTGGTTGTCCAACTGTTATATGCAGGTAATTTTTATGGACAATAGTTAGCATAGTTCCAAGTATCAAATGATATCCGATATTATCGGCTGATAGTCTGATACTGCCTATCGAGTAATATCGAAAGGGAAAATTTCACTTTTGATCCTATTGGAGTTCGGCCAAAATGCTTTAAAGGTGAGATTGGCCTATTTTTAGCATAGTTGATAATGAAATAATTGATTTTTGCAAAACTGATTATGGAAAAAGTTAGGATTTTCAATTTTTTCAAAACGTGATTTTGTAACACAGAATTCCCAAACAAGATTATAGGAAAGGGGGCCAAACACAACATAAGTTGCGGTTAAGAGTGCAAGCACAATTTTTAGCGTTTCAAAAGTTGGGTCAAATGTCCTTGTAACCCCATGAATATTTTTTTTTGACACTTTTTGTCCAAACATTAAAAAGTGAACGTAAAATGGCACGCACAATTATCTGAGGGAAAAATAAAATAAAAAATATTCATAAATAAAATAAAAAAATCAAGATTCAACCCGTCGTGTTCTTCAACCCTAACCCCCAACGCCAATCCCAACCCCGTCGTCTTCCCCCCCACCATAGCCTCCGGCGTCTCCCCCACCACGACCACCTGTTCTTTCTTCTTTCCTTTTTGTTTTAACCTTTTTTTTCTTAATTTATTTTATTAAATTTGGATTTATTTGTTTTGGTATTTTTTAAGACTAACGGTGCATGTGACTCAATGGCTCTTTACGGTCTATTGACGGACATGACTAAAAGTATTAGTGTTTTACTCCAATAGTCCAAAAGTGTCAAAAAAACTCTTATGGGACTAAAAGTGTTCTTGCTGAACTCTAATGGGAAGATAAGTGAAATTTTCCAATATCAAACTATATATATTATTCTCTAAATTTGTATATATGCTGATAATATTGGAGGACACCACATACAAAGTCATATTAGATATTATTGGTGATAATATCGAATATTTTAGATTTTTCTTACGATGACAAAATATTAATTTTTTCTTTATGAATTTGATTTGTGATGTAATGAGGTCCTATTACATATACACTGTTATAATTAGGGTTTAGGGTTTAGACATATTCCCGATAATATAGATCAATATGAAACAAGATCTATCAATATTTTCATCGGCACGACTTTAAACCAGGATAGTTACATATCTAAGGTACTACTTGAATAGTATACATTATGCCATATCTTCGAAGGTTCCATTAGACTCTTACATTAATCCCAATCTAATCCAAATTCTCGAGAACAGTTCCATTGCTTCCAATGTGTTATTCATTAAGTATCCATTTTCATTTTTCGGCAACTAATTCACTAACACTTTTGGTAAAAGGAATTTACTAGAAATGGAAAAGAAAAACAACTCAAATTATTTTCCCTTGCTTGGGTATAGAGAAATAAAAAAGAAAAGAAATATAAGAGAAAATCTAATGCTAATTTAAGAAAATTCCTTTTACTCATCATTTGGTGAGTAAAATTATGGAAAAACAAGAAACTTTTGTCAATCTACGAATTCCACTTTTATTTTTTTCCAATGAAATTTATTAGTTTCTAGTGACATTTGAAAAATTATCATTTCAAGAAACATTTGAAATCAATTATTTATTTAGTTGCATAATCATTTCTTTCTTTTGTTGTCATTTTCTATTAGTTCTCTCTAGGCAACGAAACAAACATTAGATATTTCTCCCAAATGACTTCCCCTAATAGTATACTCCACCATTGCAATATGAAGAACATGTCATATTTTCCCTCCATGCCCCTGTTTAGGGATCACGTCATTTTACTCTGACAAATTAGCTGCTGAAAAATAATTCTTTTTGTTTTAGAAGTGTAATCACGTGACCATTAAGTCCAAATTAAGTCATAGGACTAATTTGGCAATTTTACCTAAAACAAAGTGGTAACTTAAGTGCGTGAATTATATTTCCAATAACATTTGTAGTTATTTTTGAATCTATTGAGAAGATTATATGTAATTGTTTTTCCCTTCTGTCCTATTCCTTATTATTGACTAGTGTGCTGCATTCATGTTGTCGTCGATGTAGATGTAGCAAAACGTTTTGCCATGATTGCGGTCGCCCATCACATCTTGGTAAGTGCCCGCGAGAATATGGAGACACGCTGTTGATTTGGCCATCGACGATGTTACTACCGATATTTTTAGTGTTTATGCTCTTTTACGGAGTTTTATTGTGGCTTATAGCACATCTAGATTAAAATGTACCCTGATAAATTTTCGGGACAAGTTGCTACGAGAAGCAGTATAGAAATCATTTTTCTTATGTGTTCCATAGAGTGCTTTTTAGCTTCATTTACTTCCTATATAATTATAGATTATGGTACTGCAAAATTAAGGCAATATTTGGTTACGTCTTGGTGTAAAATTTGTTCAGGAATTTGACCAAATTTTGTTTGGCTGTAAATCTTTTGGCCCAAAAGAGAACCTAAAATCTGTCCAAAATCGGGTCTTATCAGTCCCACTCTTGAAGCCACAAAGCAGAAACCAATAGCCAACATCAGTAATGAGGATTGCAATCAAGATATGGGAATTTTGAAAGGGTGGTTGCCTTCCATGATTTTTTCAATCTGCTGAATATATAAAATAAGAAAGAAAGAGCAAACAGCCTTTGAAGAAAAAAAATATATATATATAATGACAGCTTGGAAACGCTAATTTTTTTTTACGAGAAAACACCTTTGTTTATCACGGGTAATTCTATGTCAAATCAAGTCAAATGGTCTTAGTGTATACTTTTTGCCTATCTCTTTCACACATCTGTGTGTGGGGGCTGCACACAATACACTTGACTGGATGAGAGAGATAGACACTAAAACCATTACACTAGATCTGACATAAATTTTTCCGTTTCATCACTATACAAAAACTTTTTTTTTATAATGTTTGGTTTTGAGTTAGGTGAGGTTGCGAGTTGACACTGAGATGATGTGATGATATTTTGTTGTTTTTATTCCGTTGGGTGAATTGATATTCGAAAATAAAAAAAGACCTCCCCTATATTTTTGACTGGGCAACCCGAATTGCTGTGATTGTGTTAGCTATAGACGAATCAAGTCGAATATGTAGTATTTTAAGTTAGTTAAAGTTATTATCGAATTTCAAAATTTATGTAAGTTTGCTTTAATATATTAATGAACCGAGTTTAAACTAGCTTTTAGCGAATAATCTCGAGTCGAATATCCTATAATTTGGTTTGTATTTCAACCTAATTTTTTTTTCATTTTAAACAGAGGAGGACCCCCTAACCTAACAAACTCGAGCCGATAATCATTTATCAATCAGCTTCTATAAGAAGAGAAAAGTCACAACTTGTGATAATTTGGAATTCTTCAGGACTTCCCACCTGAAAGTGAAAGCTGATATCATTAAGCTAAGAAGCCTCGGTTGTCTTTCGCCCTAGTTGTGGCCTTTCAATAGCATGCAACTAGTTATTTTGCGGCCATCACGAGTACACTGTACACCTCTTTTGTCCCTTCACAAAACAACAACTAGGAGCCTCTTTTCTAATTTCTCTCTTTTTATCTTCTGTGGTTTTTTTCTTTTTTTGTTGCAATAGATCTTTATAATTTTTTTAGTCTGGTTTTCTAAATAAAAAGGAACGAAAGTACATAATTTAAAATGGAAAAATTAGAAAGAAATTCCAAATCCCTAATTAAAGTTATAAATCAGTCTCTAGCCATAATTTTACACTATGAATGCTCTAGTTCATAATGTAAATTTGGATTCTTTCCTTACCAACCTGAAAAGACGAAAATGTCCTCATTTTATTAATTTTTTAATCATCTTCTTCTCCACTTCTCTCTTCTCTTTTTTTCCTTTTCACCTTCACTACAAATCCGATTACATAGGCTTTTTCAGCGATCGAATATGTTCAAAGGTGATATTGTCTGATTCTTCACAACAGAAGGAACAAATTGATATCTATATTGCCTATATTTCGAGTAATTTTTTTTTTTCAAACTTCATATTTACAGCAATTGCAATATCGATAAGGAATGTGTGAAGTATTTTAGTCCATAGTTGAAGTATTTTCAAATGAAAAGTTGACAGATTTGCGTGACTTCACGAAAGCGTCCATAATGCACTGTAGGGTGCTTGGAATAATAAATCGTTTTCTTATTTTGAAAACAGACACATAGGGCTTTTGAGAACTATGTGATACATTATCAATAAAAGTCTCTTATGATACAATTTTGCCTGCAAATGTAAGCTAAATTTGTAGAAAGTTTTGCGTGACTTCACGAGAAAGTTCATCGCTCACTGTACAATGGTTGAAATCATACATAATTTTTTTCTTTCACACACGTAGAGCTTTCGAAAAAAATGTATGACACAATATCAATAAATCTCTAGTATGAAACAATTGTTTTTCCAAGCCTAAGCTAAAATTTGTCGATAGTTTTGCACGACTTCACGAGAAAATCTATAACGCACTGTACGATGCTCGGAATCATAAACCACTTTTTTATTTTCAAAGTAGACACATAGGAATTTTGTTAAATGTATGACACATTACCAATAAATGTCTAGTATTAAACAGTATTTTCTTCAAACATAAGCTAAAATTTGTTAATAGTTTTGCTTAATCTTACGAGAAATTCTGCAATGCGTTGTAGGATGCTCGAAATCATAAATCATTTTCATTTTTTGAAAGTAGACACATAGAAAGTTCTAAATATTTTTAACGTTATCAAGAAATATCTAGTATACAACAATTTTCGCTTCAAATGTAAGCTAAAATTTGTAAGCAGTTCTGCGCGACTTCACGAGAAAGTCCGTAATGCACTGTACGATGTTTGGAATCATAAACTGCTTTTTCACATTAAAAGTAGACACATAGAGCTTTCTGAAAATCTATGACACATTATCAAGAAATGTTTAGTATGAAACAATTTTTTCTTCAAATGTAAGCTCCCAATAGTTTTTCGTGACTTCATGAGAAGTCCATAACGCACCGTATGATGCTCAGAATCATAAGCCATTTTTCTGACTTTCAAAATAGACACATAAAGTTTTATGTACAAGAAAGAGGTTAACATAGATCATTACCAAGCACGTACGACCGCGATGATTTTGTCCAATTGTCGAAATAATCAAACTTCTCCATGTCTTGAATGAAATTATTTTATTTTTATCTACGTTTTGTATTACAATTTTATGATGTTTATTCTAAATATTTCCATGTTATGCTAACATACGACATATGTACAAATACGTCAATTAATAGAGAAAAACACATCAATTGATATGAAATCGTACGTCACGTTGTATGAAATCATACGTCATGTTGTATGAAATAATACCCTCCATTTAATATACTAATATGTCACTTTTAATTTACAAAACGTCAATTAATAGAGAAAAATACGTCAATTAATATGAAATCATAAAGCACTTTGTATGAAATAATATGTCCATTTTATGTACTAATACGTCCCTTTTAATGTCCAAATGAAATCATACATCAGTTGAAATGAAATAATATGTCCATTTAATGTACTAATACGTCACTTTTAATGTACAAATACGTCAATTAATAGAGAAAAACATGTCAATTGATATGAAATCATATGTCACTTTGTGTGAAATAATATGTCCATTATATGTACTAATATGTCACTTTTAACGTCCAAATACGTCAATTAATAGATAAATATACGTTAATTGATATGAAACCATACGTTAGTTAAAATAAAATAATATGTCCATTTAATGTACTAATACATCCCTTTTAATGTACAAATACTTCAATTAATACAGAAAAATACAACAATTGATATGAAATCATATGTCACTTTGTATGAAGTAATATGTCTATTTTATGTACCAATACGTCACTTTTAATGCCCAAATACGTAAATTAATTGATAAAAAATATGTCAATTGATATGAAATCATATGTCAGTTGAAATGAAATAATACGCCCCTTCAATGTACTAATACATCAATTCTAATATACAAATACGCCAATTAATAGAAAAAATCTACGTTCATTAATATGAAATCATACGCTACTTTTTACGAAATAATACATCCATTTAATGTACTAATACATTATTTTTAATGTACAAATACGTCAAATAATAGAGAAAAATACATCAATTGATATGAAAGTTTACTTCATGTTGTATGAAATAATACGTCTATTTTATGTACTAATACATCATTTTTAATATCCAAATACGTCAATTAAAAGATAAAGATACGTCAATTGATATGAAATCATGCGTCAATTGAAATGAAATAATATTAAGTCAATATTATGTATTAAACATCTACACTCTTAAGCTAGGATGCACGGATTCCCCAATATTTTGACTTATTTTAGCAAGATCACTCATCGAGATCCCTGGATCTGTGCGAGCAAAATGATTTTGAAACTGGAATTGCATCTCATCCCAACTATTTATAGAGTTTGGGGACAGGCTTATATACCAGTTAAAGGCTGATCGTGTTAATAAACTAGGAAAAAGCCTTAATTTAAGAAAATCCTGACCTGAGGCTTCTCTACACTGGCAAGTGAACCTAGATAGATGTTTGAGGGCAGAGACATGGTCGTCCCTAGAAAATAATGTGAAATCGGGAATTTTATAATTTCGAGGAAAAGGAAAATTTCTATCTACCCAATCAGGATAAGGCTTTCCTGGCATTAACCTATGGTTTCTTCAAAAACCAGGCCCGTACATCCTCTCAATAATCATTTCGATCTGATTTTGAAAGAGATCAAAGAATTGTCCCCCAATATTTCCTCTCATATGGGCATCGGGCACAGCTTGTGGTACTTGGATATTATTTGAGAACGTAGAAATTCCTTGACTGATCGGTACATTCGAGAAGCCATTGTTTCCCATAGGAAAAGGAGCGTTCGAGGCTCCTGGGTAAGCTGGTATTTGACTCTGCCCTCCAAAGTACTGCCCTTGGGTAACCATTGGATTTGTTTTGAAATTATTAAAATGGCTGTTTGCGGGGTATCCCGCAGGCACCTGTCCATAGCCACCTGGTGGGGTAGGAAAGTTTGGTCTCGAAGGATATGACTGAAACTGACTCCCTTTAACATTTTGAGGAATATTCAGAGGAAGACGCATGTTTTGAGTGAAATTTTGCTGCCCCATTCCTGTGTGGCCCCCAGGCACAGATGAATTTAGCAAATTGTACTCGTTTACAGGGGAGGTATTCGACGTTTCGCCAATTTCAAAATAGGTAATCCTATTTCTAGTCTCTCTAGTATAACCAGGTGGCGGTTCTCCTGAATTTAAGTGTCATGTTTTAATTCTAGGTTCAACTGCTATCAGTTGTGACACTTTTTCTATTAGGACATTATATTTTTCGATTAACGGCTCTAGCGCCGTAACTACTTGGACATTTACCATTCTCAAGAAAGCATCACAAGACTGGTTAAAAATCTCTCCTAATTCGGTCACAACTCGAGTAACTTCTCGAGCAAGGCCCTCTAGGGCATTTATAGCCATATCTTGTACTATTGCTGTAAATATCCAAGCAGATTCTTGAGCCAATGCTCGATATTGATCATTAAATTCCCTTCGCTGATCATCCCGAGCCCCCATTAAAGTCTGTTTCATGACTTTAACAAATTGCTCATACATCTTGTCTGCTCTAATCCTGTGTCTAGACACAGGTTGTGTTTCAAGATCGTCATTTGGCTCTTCTCTAGAAGAATCCTCTGACATCTTACAATGAGTTTATGGAAGTCAAATTTGACCACTGTGGTCGGCAAAAATATGTTTCGCGATAACACAAATCAGAATGAGGTGGATCCGAACAGTCGTTTCGAGCCCCGTGATAATCTATAACTTGAGATTATCTCTCAACCCCTGCGTTTGATTCGCTAAATGGTGGTTCAAGTCTTTAACTAATTTCTTAGTTGTTACTTTCGAATATGAGAATAATGAACGAAAAACTCAAGTCAAGATAAAATTACTTATCAAATACTTAAATCTTAAAAAAGATAATTTATACCTCCATGAGAGTCTTCGATCGTGATGATTACAAATAAACTGCAGATACAAGCTTTGCAGCCGAATCCCGGCGATTCTTGATAAGCAACTATTAAACTATTCTACGGCTACTCCTAATTTACGCTACGAACTTCTCCTAAGACTAGAGCTAATTCTAAGAAAATGAAACTGTAGAAGTTTGTGATTCTGCTGAGGCCTTTTCTTCTCCTTCTTGGCCACATATATTTTATCTTTGGGGAACCCACGTTCTTCTTCATCGGGAACTGCCTTCAGCTGCTTCTTTCAAATTTCTTATTTTAGCACGTCTTTCTTGAATGCAGATTATTGTCTTTTCGGTCCTTTTCGCCTCCTCCGATTCGATTCTTGGGTTTTTATCAACCCAACCTACATTTTTGCCATTTTCTGAGTTTATTAGGCCTTGTCTTACCTACCTATAGACCCAATTTCTTTCTTTTCAAATTTCTACAGTTTGGTCTATTTGGGTTTTGTAATTCGAAAGCCCAAATTATTTTATAGTGTAAACAAATGCCCCCTAATATACATGAACGTTTCGAGTTCATGTGTATTAAAAGACACGTCTTTTGGTTAAAGATAACTTCATATTTTGGCGGGTATGGAAGAATGTGCCTTTTATTAAAATCACCTGAGACTTTTCATCTTTTTCACAGATTAGCAGGTCCGTCTTTTCGTGATCGGGCACTTACCCTATAAAAACACGTATCTTTACAAGAGGCTTTTCGTATTTTTGCGGGTAAAAAACTTATGAGGCTCTTCATCTTCCCCGTTGAGTAATAGGTGTGCCTTTTCGTGATCGGACACTTAAACCCTATAAATATCTGACCGTCCCTTCTGGACGACTCACATTGCTTTACTCTCTCTCTTCTGTTTTGATTTTTCAATTTTCGTTCTTTACTTTCTCAAAGAAAAATTCCACCTTGTTGTCTCTCTCGAATTCTCCCCCGTCAAAATAGTCATCTTCCTCTCCTAAACTCCTTCAATGGTGAACTTCCATGAGCTTTCTTGCTTGGTTCCTCGAGCAAATATCTTGGATTGCGAAGACACCCAAGATTTGTTTCAAACTATCAAAGACTTCAAAGTTCATTATCAGGATACAAAAATATCTCCTCTTGGTTCCACCTACATAGTTCCACCATGGGCTCACGATCACCATTGTCAATCGCTCGATCACGTCGGTTTTGGGCTGCGATTTCAGCCTGAGGTGTTCGAGCCCTCTAGTGATGGTAATCCGTATCTATTGGGGACTTGGCCAGCATTGGAGAGTGATGCCCCTCTTTTCCAATGTAGAGTGGGTGACAAATTTGGTTGGATGAACAAGACCAAGATAACCAATGGTTGGATTGGGGCCATCGATGCCTACCCCTAGTTCGAGAGGTTGAGATAATTTTACAGTAAATGGGAAGGCAATCAAATCTTGGGAATTATTCGAATAGCCTGCTACCTAGTTCTCCCTTTCGAATAGGTAGTAACAGATGCCCTTGCTTACTCATGACATCCTTCTTACAACTGCTTCGTCTTGCCTTGGGGTTTTCAGACAATTACTTTGGAGGACGTTGCTTTGATGACTGGTCTATCCCCAATGGATACTACTCTTCCCACTGGTGAATCGATACCCAGTGCCCGTGCTCTTTTAGCATCTACCGACAACTAGTTGAAGCACCATGGAAAAAATAAAGGCGCCAACATTGCCTACACTGCTCTGGTCAAGCATTTCATAAATTGAAATGACATGGTTACCTCCTTTGAAGAAGGACTATTTTTAAATTTCGTCTTTTCCCGGTTGTTTATGAATGCCGGTTGTGCGGTGAATAAAACCTTTCTCAATTTCTCTGCCAACATTGCTATTACTATGGGGCCCATCGAGTTATCTCCCATGATATTGGCCCAGTTCTACCGAATGATGTTCAATTTACATCGCGACCCCTCGAATGCCAACAGATTGGCCGGTCCTCTCTGGTTATTAACATGCTGAATTTTCCTATATTATCCTAAATTGTTGAACGTCAGGTCTACTATAGTTCTCGAAGCAGCAATTCGAAATAAGGCACAACGGCCTAAAAGGAAGGCCACTGGTCTTCGACTTGAGCTCGTTTCAAGTTGGGGTTGTTATGGAGGAGCTGCTATGAATTTATTAATCCCACTCGAGAAGGCTTCATATCTCATAGTCTTGGCTGCCATTTATAGTCCAATTCATGTCTCTACTTGGTGTCCCTTCTTTGAAATAAGGTACGACCAAGTGCACACTCATTGGTCTCATGTTTCTTTGCCCAATTGGATGAGGGCAGTTGATTCTCTCAATTCCTCCACTGATGATCATCCATATTGGAGATCCATACTGTCCTCTTGAGACCTTCTTTATGCTGATAACACCCCTGGAGTTGAGGTTTATAATCCACAGGTAATAATATTGTTTAAATATAGTTTCTGTTGGTCCCAAGTGGTATACGAAAGGGTCTAGAAGGGGGGGGGTTGAATAGACCCTGAAGTCTTTTTCGACTTCTATAAATTCGTATCACTTTGAAGTATTTGAACGCTCGGAAAGCTTTGAGGGCTGGGTGCGGCGCTTGAGAGATGATGACTTAAGCGCTAGTTTTGGGCGCTTGAGAAACGTTAACTTAGACTCGATGATTTCAACGCTTACCAAAGTAGGGTAGGTTTAGTCACTAAATCAGAGTTAGCACAGCGGAAATATTTTTATAGCTTAGCGTTCGTTTTAACTAATTAGTCGCTTATTAGTTTTAAATGCCTTTTCAAGATATAATATGACAGTATAATGTAAGACAATAAAACAGTAAATGACACAAAATATTTGTAAGGTTCACTGGGTGATGTAATCCCAGCTACGTCCTTCTTCTCCTTTTATCAGGGAGGTTTTCCACTATGATGATTATCGAAGAGTCACACAGAGACTTCTACAAAATAGAGAGAGATTGGATATGATCTTGGAACTCCTTGGTCACACTGATTTCAGCTCCAATAAAGACCTTCTATCCCCTTGCTTCTTTCACCCAGAAATAGTGCAAGTTACGCTGGATCTCAAAACTCCTTGGTCACACAGATTTCAGCTCCAATAGAGATCAACTTCAAGTACTCCACTGATCTCGGAACTCCTTGGTCACACAGATTTCAGCTCCAATAAAGATCAACTTCAACAAGCTTCTTTTACACAAAAATACTGCTTGTGAATCAACAAACTTTCTCACTCAGATGAAAGATGTTAAGGTTTTTTTTTTTGTAACGGGTTTGTTTGATGTTGGGAAGTTCAAACAACTTGGAATATCTCAGTAATAGTGTATGGTTCTTCTAAAAAGATGTTTGAGATATTGGTGACTGTCTTTGGAATGTATTTGAGAGGCTTGAAGGATTTCGGCTATGGAGTTTCTAAGCTTTTTCTCTCAAATAATATCAGCAAAGTTTGGACCTTTTTCAGTGTATATGAGCGTGTGATCTCGGTCTCTTTTCACTGTTGTTACGCTTGTCACCACCTTTGTTTTTGCTGAAAGGGTACTATTTAAGTGTTTCTTGGAATTTTGTCCGTTGGACACAATTAGGAGCACGGTTTCCTAAACATTCCTTGTCTCTAACATTCCAAACATTTGGCAATATTAAATAGCCAGACTTTTTCTTGGTTTTTGGAATCTAATAGTCTTGGTCAAAAAGGTAGCTTGCCCATATTGTAGTGCTCATACTTTAATGCACTTTATCCAACTTTTAATTCATCTTGTCTTTATTTCCGTTGGAAATAATTGCTTGAATAGTAGCACTATTCACAAGACGCTGAAACTGTTCACATGAATAGTAGAATTATTCAGCTGGCGCTTGAATAGTGATGCTTGAATAGTAACTCCTGAATAGTAAACTATTCAATTGGCGCTTGAAAATACTGTTCATCCGAATAGTAACGCTTGAAGTTTTGAGCGTTGAACACTGTTCATCTGAATAGTAATGCATGTGAATAGTGATGCTTGAATAGTGAGCGCTTGATGCTTGAGTCGCTGGACGCTTGAGCGCTTGAATAGTAACACGTGAATAGTGAGCGCTTGACGCTTGAGTCGCTGGACGCTTGAGCGCTTGAATAGTAACACATGAATAGTGAGCACTTGACGCTTGAGCGCTTGAATAGTTACGCGTGAATAGTAACGCTTGAATAGTATGCGTGAATAGTGAGCGCTTCACGCTTGGAACAAATCTTCATCTTCTTTTGATTCCAGATGCTGATCTTCAACTTCATCACTTAATAGACTCACACAGAATTCTATTAATGATTTGGTATCACATAATCTAAAATCTATAAAGACAAAAATTACAAGCCTAACCAAATAAGTAAATTTTCAAACGCTTATACAATATTTCTATGAAAACATAAACTTACATTCTTTTGGGGTCTAACATGAAATCCTATCTTGTCATCATCAAAACATCTAACATGAAATTCCTAACAGTTTCTTTATCGTTATTTTGTAGCTCTGTTCGAGTGCTTTTCTTTACCATTTCTGGGTACCATGAATTGCCCCTGGTTTTCATATCTCGAATAGTCAGAGGGCTAAAGTTGAGGTTGTTATTCCAAATCAAGCCTCCTGCCAGATTCCCCCCATCCCTGTTTTCTGCAGAATCCTTTGAGTGGAGAGGTGCTTTGTCGACTACAGAATACTGTTTTGAGACGTAGTTACTCAAGACAGATTATTCGAAAGCAAATCACTGATATTACCAGGCTCTGTGATGGTACAGTAAACATGGCTCAACTTTTGAGCCTCTTATCAAATGAGGTAATTTTTCATCTTTGTATAAATTTCTTTTACTTCAGATAATCCTTATATTAAACTATCACCTTCCTTCTACAGGATAGTGACTACATCCTCCCATACGCCCTGACCTCGGGTTGGAGATTCGAGCAGGATGATCCCCAAGTCCAGGAGGCTGTTGAACTTTCTCAAGCTCTTCGAGCGTCAGACACAGTATCTGAGCCTTCTGCTATTTCTGTACCCATTTCTCAAAAATGGGGAGCGATCACTATTCTTGAACCTCCAGCTCCGACCCCTCGAATTGGGGTTGAAGAGGTTCCTCGAACGTTTCATGAAGATGAAGAGGATGAGATAGATCCCCATGATCTCCAACCAAGATGCAGGAAACGCTCGCGTATGCAAGGATCTATCGGAGCCTCAAGTAAGAATTTCCCTTTTATTAATTTATGACAATTTTTACCTTGTCAATTTATGCTTTACATTCGAGAAGTATTCGTACTAGTATACTTCCCCCTATATAGGCTCTTCGAGTAGAGCTGCTGTTCTCGAGACATCTCCTGTTGAGACCCGTTGCTGAAGTTAACACTGTGGATACCCTCGAAACCAATCTTGAGGGGCCTCTACTTGAGCTCTTCTATGAGACTCAACACATTCCAATCGAGGGAGATATTGAAACCTGGAGTAGTCCAAAAGGTATTTTCATGCTTTTATCATTTTTTTACGAAAATGCTTAAACTCGTGCATTTTTGTTGCAGCCACTTCTACTGATGTTTTACCCCTCTCCCCTATTTAGGAAAGTTCAACTCGAATGGAAGTTGATACAGAGGTTGCCTCGAGTACTGTCATTCGACCTTCAAGAATTCCTTCATCAGGTAAATCCTTGTATCACTCGTATATTTATTTCCTTTTTAATCTATTTTTTGAGAAAAGTTCAATATACATATATATATATATATATATATATATATATATGCATGAAAATTCCTTTCAGGGTCCACCCTTTTCGAGAATTTAGGCATTCCTAGCTTGCCATCCTCGATGAGGTTCTCTTTTAGCACCATGACAGGAACGTCTACTATTTTCATGGATTCGTCCATTCTTCAAAATATTGGGACGAATCTTGCACTTGGAGCTCAAATTCAGCCTACTTTCGGCCTTCCTCCTGTTCCTGCTTCAATTCAAATAGAAGAAATTGGGGATGCTCAGCCTTCGACTCCTTTTGCTGAGCCAGTTGTGGATTCAAATCCTTTGAGCTCTATGGCTCTTTCTGCTCGATTCGAAGGTTTGCGCCTGTTTGTTATTTATATTTTGCTCGTTTCTTAAGACTTTGCTTAAATTCGTAACCTCATTTTTAGGAGATGCGGCCCCTGTAATATTTTCCCAAGTTGATCTAAGCGAAGCACTTCATGACATAATGCTTCGACTTACTGATGCCAACTTGCTCGAAAAACTCCATTTTCTACTTGATGAGGCAGCTTCGAGGATGGCTGATCAGTGGCTGCCCATGTTTCAAACGACACGCGAGGTATTTGAGAACAGCCTTGCTAATCTCCATGTCTCCATTAGTTAAGGCATTAACCGTTTCGAAGGGGAGATATCTTTTAGCCATGCCTAACAAATGGATCAACTCTGCAGTCGAGTCCCTATTTTAGAGAACTCTCGTGCAGATTCTCTGGCTCGAATTGTTGCGCTCGATGTCCAGATTGCCAGCCTTCAAGTCAAAAGGGGTCACCTAGCCAATTTAGTCGATTAAGTCGAAGAATATTTATCAGCTTTAAATGATCAGATTATCGGGTTAACTCAGGAGCTCGAAGAAGTAGTCAAACTTGCCTTGCACGAGAGAGACACTTTTGACTTTGCCCTTGATGTATTAGCCAACTCTTTGTTTTTTATTAAGTCTTAGACATTTTCGAATGATGTACTTATAACAATTCCTACTTTAATTGTAAATTTTTTTTTTGCCCGTTTCGGGTAGTCTCTCGAATATAATGGCTTTATTTTCTTTCCATATGCTTGGTGTATATTTCTTTAAGTATTTTGCATTTAGATCTCTTCCATATTCGTTTTTTGGGTATCAGGGAAGATAATTTCTTTTGAGTCTAATTTTTCTTGTATTAAATTTCAAAACAAAATGCAATCATTCGTGTAATGTGAAAATGCATTATGCCATTTACAATAAGGTTTTCCCTTTATTTCAACTTTCGAAGGAATTCTATGCGTTCCTTTAAATTTTAACTTCTTGTTGGCGAGTAACCAACTGAAGATTTGTTTAGTTTTTGTTACATCAAAAGTGTAATTCTTTTCTTTTTTCGTTTGTAATGACCCAATTGCCATACAGTCTTTCTGTTCGAGGGCTCCACAATGATAGGTAGGTCCTTTACAAATTCTGCTAGGTCGACTTCATAAGCCTCTTCGAACACCCATGGGGTTCCTATTTCGAAGGCATTCAAATCCTGGTGTTTTCTATTACTTTCTTCTTTAAGCACATTTTCATACCTTATAGCACTTTCAGCCAAAATTCTAAAATCAGCGAAAGGTATACCGTCGAACCTTAGTCTATATTTGAAAGTCATATTATGTTGGGCTAATTGGACAAATTCGGTTTTGGGTAAATTCAGGTGACATTTAACTCTAGGTTTCTTGAAACGAACTACAAACTTTTCGATGGATTCCACAATATTTTGCCTTATTTTAGAAAGATCACTCATCGAGATCCATGGATCTGTGCAAGCAAAATGATTTAGAAACTGGAACTGCATCTCATCCCAACTATTTATAGAGTTTGGGGACAGGCTTATATACCAGTTAAAGGTTGATCCTGTTAATGAACTAGGAAAAAGCCTTAATTTAAGAAAATCTTGAGGCTTCTCTACACTGGTAAGTGAACCTAGATAGATTTTTGAGGGCAGAGAAATGGTCGTCCCCAGAAAATAATGTGAAATCGAAAATTTTATAATTTTGAGGAAAAGGGAAATTTCTATCTACCCAATCAGGATAAGGCTTTCCTGGCATTAACCTATGGTTTGTTCGAAAACCAGGCCCGTACATCCTCTCAATAATCATTTTGATTTGATTTTGAAAGGGATCAAAGAATTGTACCCCAATATTTCCTCCCATGTGGGCATCGGGCACAACTTGCCCTCGTGCATATGGTAGTTGGATATTATTTGCGAACATAGGAATTCCTTAACTTATTGGTGAATTCGAGAAGCCAATGTTTCCCATAGGAAAAGGTGCGTTCGAGGCTCCTAGGTAAGCTGGTATTTGACTCTGCCCCCCCAAAGTATTGCCCTTGGGTAACCATTGGATTTGTTTCGAAATTATTAAAATGGCTGTTTGTGGGGTATCCCGCAGGCACCTGTCCATAGCCACCTGGTGGGGTAGAAAGTTTGGTCTCGAAGGATATGACTGAAACTGACTCCCATTAACATTTTGAGGAATATTCGGTGGAGGACGCATGTTTTGAGTGAAATTTTGCTGTCCCATTCCTGTGTGCCCCCCAGGCACAGATGACTTTAGAAAATTGTGCTCATTTACAGGGGAGGTATTCGACGTTTGGCCAATTTCGAAACGGTTACTCCTATTTCTACTCTCTCTAGTATAACCAGGTGGCGGTTCTCCGGAATTTAAGTGTTTTGTTCGAATTCTAGGTTCAACTGCTATTAGTTGTGACACTTTTTCTATTAGGACATTATATTCTTCGATTAACGGCTCTAGCGCCGTAATTACTTGGACATTTACCATTCTCGAGAAAGCATCACAAGACTGGTTAAAAACTTTCCCAATTCAGTCACAACTCGAGTAACTTCTCGAGAAAGTCCCTCTTGGGCATTTATAGCCATATCTTGTACTATTGCTGTAAATATCCAAGCAGATTATTGAGCCAATGCTCGATATTGATCATTAAATTACCTTCGCTGATCATCCTGAGCCCCCATTAAAGTCTGTTTCATGACTTTAGCAAATTGCTCATACATCTTGTCTGCTCTAATCCTGTGTCTAGACACAGGCTGTGTTTCAAGATCGCCAATCGGCTCTTCTCTAGAAGAATCCTCTGACATCTTACAATGAGTTTATGGAAGTCAAATTCGACTGACTCCCACTGTGGTCGCCAAAAATTTGTTTCGCGATAAAGTAAATCACAATGAGGTGGATCCGAACAGTCGTTCCAAGCATCGTGATAATCTATAACTTGAGATTATCTCTCAACCCCTGCGTTTGATTCACTAAACGGTGGTTCAAGTCTTTAACTAATTTCTTAGTTGTTACTTTCGAATACGAGAATAATGAACGAAAAACTCAAGTCAAGATAAAATTACCTATCAAATACTTAAATTTGAAAAAAGATAATTTATACCTCCATGAGAGTCTTCGATTGTGATGATTGCAAATAAACTGCGGATACAAGCTTTGCTGTTGAATCCCGACGATTCTTGACAAGCAACTATTAAACTATTCTACGGCTACTCCCAATTTACGCTATGAACTACTCCTAAGACTAGAGCTGATTCTAAGAAAATGAAACTGTAGAAGTTTGTGATTCTGATGATGCCTTTTCTTCTCCTATTTGGCCGCATATATTTTGTCTTTGGGGAACCCACTTTCCTCTTCATTGGGAACTGCCTTGAACTGCTTCTTTCACATTTCTTATTTTATTACGTCTTTCTTGAATGAAATTTTTTGTCTTTTCGATTCTTTTCGCCTCCTCCGATTCGATTCTTGGGTTTTTATCAACCCAGCCTACATTTCTGCTATTTTTTGAGTTTATTGGGCCTTGTCTTACCTACCTGTAGACCCAATTTCCTTCTTTTCGAATTTTTACAGTTTGGGCTATTTGGGTTCTGTAATTCGAAAGCCTAAATTATTTTATAGTGTAAACAGAGTCTTCTACAAATGATATAAATATTAGGGCTTTGGGATCAACAGTTTTAAGCTCCTCTTCCACGCGAATAGAAACAGGGGGTTTATATCATCTTCAATGGTGAGTCTTTTTCCATACCCCTTTTTTCATTTATGTATACCCATGGTCTTAAACTTAGGTCGAAACACCGAAATTTCGGAGTTCGGGGGGTCCCGAAGCAAAATCGAACCTTCGATCTAGTTTAGCAGAATATCTTCCGAAATTTCGACCGAAACTCGAATTTTTTTGCCGAAACTCGAAATTTAAAATATTTTTGTCAAATTTGCATCGAAATTACGACCGAAACCCGATATTTCTTGAAACATTCACCAAAACCGAAATTTGGCTGATTTTTTTATTTTTTAAATAATTTCTTTTATATTTTTAAATATTATATAGTTAGAAAATTATATTTATACTTGGTAAGGACCACACCTACCACTTACCCCCAACACAAGAAGCAGTAAAGCAAAAAACTAAAAGTGAATATGATTGAAGAAATTGTACTACTCCATTGGGGGTTCTTCAAGATTCAACACCAGAAGGATATCATCATCATCATCATCATTATATGCAGTACTACCAACATTCCATGTCATGGGCGGAATACTGTCAACATGTAACCAATAATTTTCACTTGCAATATGAAAGTAGAGGTAGGACAGATACTAGTGATAGCGATTTCGATCCTCCTAGAAACTCGATGTGGTATTGAGTAGTGACTTTTATTTAAATCTTGGTACATTTTATTTTAATGAAGTTCTCATTAGATTTGGTTATTATGTTACTATCAAATTATATTTATTTCATATTTTTCGCAACAGTTTTTAGTGATATTGTTTAATTCATTATCCATATATTATATATAGAATATTATTGAAGTAAAAGATGCATAAGTATGATAATTGAAGTTACCCAAAATTTTATTGAAAATTTTCAAATATTTTTATAAATTTTCATGATTTCTTTAAAATCGAAATCGAAATTTGAATATCCCCGAAATTTCCATCGAAATTTCTGTAAATTTACTACACCGATATCTACCCCGAAACGAAATTTAAGACCTTATGTATACCAACATGACGCTTCTTCCATAGAAATAGTTTTATGATTGGGTATTAGTTTGCTTTTAGTTTATTAGTTTTTAGCTTTTTACCCACATAAATTTTAGAAATAACATATAAACCCCCGCCGTATCCTAAAATGTGTCGGCCAAGCCCCTCCCGTGTCCGATGCCGTGTCCAACCATTTTTTTTCTTCTTTTTATTTACGGATATGCCATGTGGCATATCAGACACGTATCCCACGCGTATTCGTGTCCCTCGAGTACCCGATATTGCATCGGGTGATTTTTAGGAGTATCCGTGCATCCTAGTTCTGAAGTATACATACAATATCAAAATGCATAATATACTTCATTATGTTACGTCGTACTTCATTATATCTTCACATCACTACAAGAAAATAAGGCTTCAGCCACGGAAAAATCCGTCGTTGAAGCCCATATTTCCGTCACTGAAACCTATCCGTGACGAAAAATTTTCGTCGCTGCCCCTGTAGCTGAAAGTGGCGTCGCTAATTTGCGACGAAAATTTTCCGTCACTGATTTTAACGACGGATCAGATATTCCGTCTATGTTGCTGTGGCTAATTTGGAGACTTTTCAAAAGAAATC
>WHWC01000287.1:0-40062 GCA_019426215.1 Buddleja alternifolia
GTCGTTTTCTTAGGTCCTTTGCTTTTATAAAAACTCTTGAACCTTTTCCTTACCATTTTGAACACCCCCTTGAACTCCTAGCTTGCCAGTCTGCTTCTTGTTCTTCTTCTTCTTAGACTTAGACTTTTAGGTCCAGAAGAGATGACCAAGGTAGTTCCTTTCACTTTGGTTTCATTATGATTGTGCAGTACCCAACTTGTTCATTATCAGAGCTAAATTAAACTCTACATTGCAGTTAAAATTAACCATAAATGGGAGAAGAAATCAGGAAGAGACTGCAAGATTAAGTCAGTTGAAGGGTGGCATTCATGGTGAAGTCGAGAGCTTCTAACTTCTCAATCCTCGATATCATTTGAGGACATGATCACCAACCTTCTCACTTTCTTTCATCTTGTTCTGAAGAGCTCTTTTCGATATTCTCATATCGTGCAGTTCTACTATGCTCACCATAGAGCTCTACCAGGTGAGCTAGGATAGCTCTTGCAGAGGGCATCTAATCATGTGATGATAAGAGGTGTTTTTACGTGTTTTTCAGACCGTAATTCTTATGATTTGGATTTTATATTGCTGAAATCATGTCACATTTGCATTTAATAGGGTGTGTTAAGTGAATCCAGGTAATAAATGAGAATACATGAAGAAAAGGGAAGAAAAACGATGTACAAACAAGTTCAAGCATGTTTTTCAACACCGAGGCGGTTTATACATCTCCTACCACATTCGAGCGATAATTTCCACACATTTCGAGACCGACTTAGACAAAGTTTCTTCTACAAAGTTTTAATGTATGTCTTAGCTTCAAATGGGAACTTGAAACATCCAAATCGGAGGTCTATAGAGATAATTGTGAAGGAAATACGATTGCTGCGCCGAACAGAGAAGTACATGTGCCAGGATACGCCCCAGCGCCCTCTAGTCATGCCTAACCATGGATAGTCCGAAGACTCCTTTTCAGCCTAAATTCCAAAATGTTTATACGTTAATGCATGTTTAGTGGTTAGATTTCCGGATAGGAAATTTGGGAAATCCCGATAAGCATAGGAGTTTATACGCGAGCATCGGTTATTCTCTACCCTCGGAGTTCTCACCATAACATAAGCGTAAGCCTTCAACTAGAATCTTTATAAGTATAATTGATCAATTTGAACCTAGCATGTGCCTTAGTCTCCCTTTATACTTTGTGTAAAATCATTGTGTTAATCTTGTTCTTATTGTATGCATTTTATCTATACTTTACTTTATTATATTGTTTTTTTCGTTAAAATCATAAACTAAAATTCAAGTATCCGTGGTTCTCGCCAATCCGGACTTTTAGTCCACTTATTACTACACACGACTAGTGCACTTGCTATCATAGCACGTTGGCTTTTAGCGTGTCAAGTTTTTGGCGCCGTTGCCGGTGACTTGTTCATTTTAGTTTTTGATTTTTCGTTTAAATTTTCCTAATTCTTAGTTCTTCGTTTATTTCTAACCTTTCTTTTATTTTATTATTCTAATTTTGTTTTTTGTGTTTAATTGTTAGGTATAATTTGTGGTGCATAACCCGCTCTTCTAACGAGCCTCTATACAATTTTAAGCCGGAGATAGAGCGTGTTCTTCGATCTAGTAGACGCGCTCGAGAAATGGCCGACAATCTAAATCCAAATGGGAATTTTCCCGACATAAATCTCCCGGAAAACAGGGAATGGTTGCAAAATCTATTCCAAGCTATGCAACCGGCACCTCCTCAAAGACTTCCATCGGTCCGAGAAAGTCTACCTCCAAGGGTCCACACTATACCGGGGCCCGTAGTCTTTCCAAATTTCTTTGCACCAAATTATCACATTCCGTCACACATCTTTAGCATGGTGCAAAGCGAACCCTTCTATGGAGAGCCCCATGAATCACCTCATGAGCATTTGGAGACTTTAGACGATACTCTCATGACTACCCAATTTCATCCACGGGATCTCGATGCAATTCGTCTAAGAGTCTTCCACTTCTCATTAAAGGAAAGGGCGACCATGTGGTACAAATCTCTACCACCCCAATCCATCACAACATGGGGACAATTGGTCGATGCCTTTTTGAGCAAATTCTTTCCACCCTCCAAAATCAATGAGCTAAGGAGCAACATTAAGGAGTTTAAGCAGGGGAATCATGAGTCCTTAGCCGAGGCATGGGCTAGATATAAAAACATGCTCCGAAAATGTCCGGATCACAACCTAAGATTGAGCGAGCAAGTATTACGATTCCATGATGGAGTCCGTTCGCGCATCCGAAATAGGTTCAATGCCGGCGCCGGTGGTGATCTCCTTGGGCTCGATTGCCAAAGTGTTGGGACAAGATTGAGCAATTAGCCCGGGAAGATGAACTCTATCCCGATGATGAAGAAATCACACCCACTAAAAAGATTGCTTGTGTTCAAGAGTTGGGCGAAGAAGTTGCTTTGGAAACAATGGTTGGCAATGTAAACTATGTTGGAAATGCCAATCGACCTCAATTGAACTTCCATGTGCCCGAAAATTTTCCAAGGAGGCCCAATCCGGCACAAAATGCCCATCCCGGCGTCTATCAAGCACCAAGGCCCCCATTCAACAATAACCAAGCTCAAAGGCAAGGTAATCCTCATATACAAAGGCAAATAAGACCTCTTACAACCGAAGAGCGTCTCGATGAACAAATAAAGAAATCGGATTTAGCAATCAACGAACTCCGTACTATGATGAAGGATATAATGATGGACATGAAGGATTTAAAGACACAAATGGGTCAAATGGCAAAGGCGATCAGTGAGAGAGCCCCGGGAACTTTACCAAGTGACACAGAAAAAAACCCGAAGGAGCAATGCCACGCCATCACCTTAAGAAGTGGCAAAAAGGTAGTCAATGATGTTGTTCGCATTTCCGCGCCCGAGCGCCTCGATGAGAACGCCTAGGCACCGGAATCAATCCACAGTGAACGAATGCTTCGCAATTGTGCGCCCGAGCGTCCCGATGATCACGCTCAGGCGCCCGAGACCCAGAGCCTTGGTGACGATTGTCGCGCCCAGGCGCCACCTCCTGAACCCTCCACAGCGGGCTCTTCAACTCCAACGCATCCTCCCATCGAGGTCCGTCTGCCATTTCCTAATGCACATAGAAAGAAAAAAAAGGAGATGGATCCAAGTTTCCTTCGAATCTTAGCAATTCTTCGTGAGGTTAGAATTAATATTCCTTTTATAGACGCAATTTTACAAATGCCAAATTACGTGAAATTTTACAAGGATGTTTTATCCAACAAACAAAAGTGGGAGGAAAACGAAACGGTGTGCCTAACCGAGGAATGCTCCGCCGTATTGCTTAATAAATTACCAATGAAACTTGAAGACCCTGGGAGTCTCACTATTCCTTGCACGATTGGGCCATTATCCTTCGAAAAAGTTTTGTGTGACTCGAGAGCTAGCATCAACCTCCTCCCGTACTCTCTTTTCAAAAAGTTGGGCCTTGGTAACCCAAAGCTGACTTCAATGAGCCTCCAACTTGCCGATAGATCAATCAAGAGACCACGGGGAATAATCGAAGATGTAATCGTTCAAGTCGACAAATTCTATTTCCCGGTTGACTTTGTGGTTCTTGATATGGAGGAAGATGTTGAGGTACCCCTGATCCTAGGAAGACCATTCCTAGCCACTAGTAAGGCGGTAATCGATATGCCAATGGTAAGCTAACCTTAAATGTGGGAGATGAAAAGGTCACCTTTGATGTTTTTAAAGTGCTTAAACACCATGTGATCCTGACTCATGTTTACGCATCGATGTATTTGATATGTTGATGATGAGACTTTTCAGGCACAAATGGTAGACGACCCATTGGAGACATGTCTTTCCAAATCTATGGATGTCGATTCAGCGAGTGAAGAACAATTGGAAACCATGTTTAGCGTAGAGAAGCCACCTCTTTACCATGTCATTGGAGCTAAAAAATTAGAAAGATCACTCTTGGCTCCTCCTCGCCCTTCTATCGAAGAGGCCCCTATCCTTGAGCTTAAACCATTACCATTACATTTGAAATATGTATTTTTAAATGATAATGAAACTCTACCTTTAATTGTCTCATCTTCTTTGACAGGAGAACAGGAGGAGCGACTCATGAGAGTATTGAAGGCCAACAAAAAGGCCTTCGGGTGGAAAATTGCGGATATAAAAGGCATAAGTCCAGCGGTGTGCATGCACAAAATACTCATGGAGGAGTCCGCAAAACCTACACGCCAACCACAAAGACGGTCAAATCCACAAATACAAGAGGTGGTAAAGAAAGAGGTTATAAAACTACTCGATGCAGGTATGATCTATCCTATCTCTGATAGTGCATGGGTAAGCCCGACTCAAGTAGTACCCAAGAAGGGCGGAATAACTGTGATAGAAAATGCGAACAATGAATTAATCCCTACTCAAATGCTTACCGGGTGGCGTGTGTGTATAGATTATCGCAAGTTAAATGATGCCACTCGTAAGGACCATTTCCCCCTCCCATTCATTGACCAAATGCTTGAAAGGTTAGCTGGACATGATTTTTATTGTTTTCTAGATGGGTATTCCGACTATAACCAAATTGCCATAGCCCCCGAGGACCAAGAGAAAACAACTTTCACTTGTCCCTATGGCACGCTTGCTTATAGGCAGATGCCGTTTGGATTATGCAATGCCCCGGCCACATTTCAACGATGTATGATGGCGATCTTTCATGACATGGTTGAAGAATTCCTTGAGATTTTTATGGATGATTTTTCTGTTTTTGGAACCTCATTTAACACATGTCTTGATCATTTGGACCGTGTTCTAAAACGCTGTGAGGAAACAATCTTGTTTTGAATTGGGAAAAATGTCATTTTATGGTCCGGGAAGGGATTGTGCTAGGTCACAAAATCTCCCAAAAAGGGATTGAAGTGGACCAAGCCAAGATTGAGGTAATAGAAAAGCTTCCTCCACCTACATCGGTGAAAGCCGTGAGGAGCTTTCTTGGTCATGTCGGCTTCTATAGGCGATTTATCAAAAAAATTTCCAAAATTGCAAAGCCGTTATCTAACTTGCTTGTCAAAGATGCACCATTCAATTTTGATTCCCTTTGTTTACAGGCCTTCATAACTCTTAAGGAGCTATTGATATCTGCTCCCATCATGGCACCTCCCGATTGGAGTTTGCCCTTCGAATTGATGTGTGATGCTAGTGATACCGCGGTGGGTGCGGTCTTTGGCCAAAGGAAGGATAAGGTATTGCGAACCATCTACTATGCTAGTAAGACTTTAAATGATGCACAAATGAATTACGCAACCACGGAAAAAGAATTACTAGCCATAGTATTTGCATTTGACAAGTTCCATGCTTATCTCATTTTGAATAAAGTAATTGTGTACACTGATCACTCAGCATTAAAATACTTGCTTGCCAAAAAGGATGCCAAACCTAGACTCATTAGGTGGATTTTACTTCTTCAAGAATTTGACATAGAAATTAAAGATAAGAAAGGAGTAGAAAATGTTGTTGCCGACCACTTGTCTAGGATAGAGATTCCTAAGCTTGAGTGCGTGTTTGATAAACCTATTTGTGAGGAGTTTCCCGATGAGAAATTGTATGCTATACTTCATAATGATGCTCCTTGGTATGCCAATTATGCAAATTATCTAGTCACGAGAGTTCTTCCTCCGGATATCACTTATCATCAAAAGAAGAAATTCTTATTTGATGTGAAGCGATATTTGTGGGACGAACCATATCTATTTAAGATTTGTGCAGATGGCCTCATTCGACGATGTATCCCCGAGGAGGAAATAGCATCAATTCTCGCCCATTGTCATGATATGTCGGTAGGTGGTCACTTTGGACCCTCTAAAACAGTGGCTAAAGTGCTTCAATCAGGTTTCTTTTGGCCTACTCTTTCTAAAGATGCATTCTTGTATGTTCAATCTTGTGATAGGTGTCAACGAACAGGTAACATCTCTAAAAGACACGAAATGCCATTGAATAACATGCTTGAATGTGAACTATTTGATGTATGGGGTATTGATTTTATGGGACCCTTCCCTAGTTCTTGTTCCAATAAGTATATTCTTGTTGCGGTCGACTATGTCTCCAAATGGGTCGAAGCTGAGGCTTTACCAACTAATGATGCTCGGGTGGTTACTCGATTTTTAAAAAAAAGGATTTTCACTCGTTTTGAACTCCTAGAGCAATCGTTAGTGACGGGGGCACCCATTTTTGTAACAAACAATTCGAGCACTTACTGAACAAGTACGGGGTACGGCATAAAATCTCAACCCCATATCATCCTAAAACGAGTGGTCAAGTGGAGGTGTCGAATCGGGAGATTAAACGCATTCTTGAAAAAACGGTTAACGCATCTAGAAAAGATTGGTCCCTTAAACTAGATGACGCCTTGTGGGCATATAGAACCGCGTTTAAAACTCCGATTGGCATGTCCCCATATCGCCTTGTCTTTGGAAAAGCATGTCATTTACCGGTTGAGCTCGAACATCGCGCTTTTTGGGCTATTAAATTTCTAAATTTTGATTCTCAACTCGTAGGTACCAAGCGATTACTCCAATTACACGAACTTGAGGAATGGCGCCATCAAGCGTATGAGAACGGCAAGCTTTACAAGGAGAGAACGAAAACATGGCATGATAAGCGTATTATTCCCCGAGAATTTCATGAAGGAGACAAGGTTTTACTATACAATTCTCGCCTTCGACTTTTTCCCGGGAAGCTCAAGTCAAAATGGTCGGGACCATTTGTTGTATCTCGTGTGTATGCTTCTGGTGCCATTGAACTTATAACGGATAATGGATGAACCTTCATGACAAACGCCCAAAGATTAAAGCATTACATTGGGATTGACGGGTCGAGGGATAAAGTGACCATTCCCCTCCAGGATCTTTAGCGATTCTTTATCTTAAGTCGAGCTACCGAATCTAAACTAGCGCTTCTTGGGAGGCAACCCAAGTTTGTAAGTTTTCTTTTCTTTTTGCTTTCGTTTTTGTTTTGTTTAGTTTGTTTCTTTTTATTGTGTTCAAGCATGCACTTTGGGCATGTATGTTTTTCTTATGCTTGATGGTTTAAAAAGTTGAAGTGTTAGATATGATGCACATTTGGACCCCACCTTTAGAGATTCTTATTTTACTCGATAAGAGGAGAAACTTTGTAAGGATGCATTGGAAGCTTAAGGATGTTCTTCAATATCCTTGGTTGTAAGTGTTCTTTTATCTTTGTGTATGCCTGTTGTAACAACATTGGGGACAATGTTGGATTTAAGTTTGGGGGTAGAAGAGTATCTATTTTGAATATTGAAAATGCAATCCTAATTTTTAACTTGAATTTGGGGAAAGTTTGTTTGATATCATGTTTATATGCTTCTTTGTTGAGAAAATCAAGCATGAAAAATTTTTAGTCCTTCCAATTGATGCATTGAAATTGATTTACTTGGAAAAATGACATGAATTCTTGAAATAATCTGAATTTAATGGAATATATATATCTTTGAAATTGCCCGTGGAGACCTTAGACTAGAATTGATTCTTTAGATGATTCACAATGCACTTAAATCGAAGGTAGAGGAGTTGAGAGGATAACCATCTTGAGACACTTAAGGAATTATTCCCAGAAATATTAACTTAGATTTCTCATAAGGTTATAAGTTGAGTAGTAATTTTATATGCTAACAATGAATTGAAAAGGTTGAATTTTGGTATGACCAAAAGTGGTCAGGCTAATACGTACCGGAGGTGAAAAGTTTCATGCCTATATACTGTACTATTATGCTAATTTGAGCTATGCTCAAGCCAAAAGAAGTGAATTGTTTAAAAGATCTAATTTTATTTCGTGGCCTTTGATACTCAAGTGATTAAATCCTTAGGAGTGTCTCTACACTTAATGCCCTAAAACTATCTAGTTTGGGAGTCATTGGTCTAAAACTTGTTACATTGGTGTCATAGAAAGCCTAATGGAATAAAACATTGCACATGATCTAGCCTTAATGAAGTTTAATGGAAATTCCATATGAATTGAATGTTGAATATTTGAGATAATGAAATTTAAATGGCTATGAGATTTTCTATAATTCTTGTGCCTTGTGTTTGATCAAAAGTTGATAGATATGGGATTAATGTCCAAAATTTGGTAAGGATGCCTCTCGACTATAATACCCTAGAATTATTTTTCACTATACCCTAGGGAGTCATTTCAAGTATTGGTGTCACATGAGCAAAAGTAGTTGATATGTATATATATATTTCTAAACTTTAAAAGGTTGATTTTATGCCATTCATTCTTGTTGATCATATTGAGATGTGTTGATTCGGTTGGGATTGAAAATTTGCTAGATTTTGTGGGTATATCTTATGCAAACCCTCACGAGACTATAACTCGTCCTTTGAGGTAACTCAAAGGTTTAAAATCTTGTTGCACCCGCTAAGTGCAATCGTTTACTCCACGAAAGTGAGTTAGTTAGTTGTTTTGTTTTCTCCCATTGACTGATGTTGGTCTTGCCTTATAGCTCTTATTGCTCGAGGTCGAGCAATTGATAAGTTTGGGGGTGTTGATAAGAGGTGTTTTACGTGTTTTAAGACCGTAATTCTTATGATTTGGATTCACTTATTGCTTAAATCATGTCACATTTGCATTTAATAGGTGTGTTAAGTGAATACAGGTAATAAATGAGAATACATGAAGAAAAGGGAAGAAAAACGATGTACAAAATAAGTTCAAGCATGTTTTTCAACACCGAGGCGGTTTATACATCTCCTACCACATTCGAGCGATAATTCCGTATATTTGAGACCGACTTAGACAAAGTTTCCTTCTAAAAAGTTTTAGATATATGTCTTAGCTTCAAATGGGAACTTGAAACATCCAAATCGGAGGTCTATAGAGATAATTGTGAAGGAAATACGATTGTTGCGCCGAACAGAGAAGTACATGTGCCAGGATACGCCCCAGCGCCCTCCTAGTCATGCCTAAGTATGGATAGTCCGAATGTTACTCCTTTTTCAGCCTAAATTCCAGCCTTATATGATGGGTAAGAATCACGTTTGGCCATAATTCAGCACATGTGTTGAGGGGTTGTCATAAGTGTGTTTCTTGGTAGATTTACTTTATGGGCGCCAAATCAGAAACAACCTCCATGTTGAAACGTAATTTAGGTATACTTAGAGACCGAATTGGACAAAATGTCCTTCTGCAAAGTTGTAGATCTATGTGTTATCTGAACATGGGGACTTGAGTCATCCAATTTGGAGATCTGTGAAGACGTTTATGAGGAAACTACTAAGACTGCGCTGGAAAGCAAGAAAATGGCAGCATTCATGTGTTTTGTTGAAGTTTTCACATGGTTATGCTTGGTGGAATTCTTAATGGCCGAAAGTTCAGCATTTTTTAGCTGGTTGGAATCTTAAAAGCCAAACTTTAAGCATCACCTTAGGTGGAATTCTCATTGGGGAACTTTAATGGGAATTCTTAATGCATACTTTAGTGGAATTTTGGCTATAAAAGGAGGGTGAACCCATACTCTTCATCATTCACTATCAATTCCAGATTCTTAGAGGAAAGGGGGGCAGCCCCTAATCTGATTTCTCCACCATTCATCACCATTCTTCATCACTCTTGGAGGGGAAAACTAGAGGAAGGAAAAGAGCTTGGGGATTGAAGGCTCAACTTCAAGATCCATCATTATTCACTTTTGAGGGAGTTTTTATAGCTTTTCATTTCAATTATGTCTATGAACATGTGTATTAATTCATTTATGTTTTTCATATTATCCATTATGAACTAAATTCATAAGACTAGGGCCATGTAAGGCCAAATTGTGATATATGCTTATAATAGATGATTGTTGAGGTTGTTCTTATATTGTTATGTGATGTGAATTTGTGTTTTTGCCTATCTTGCATATACTTGATCACTATATGTTAGAATCTTATGCCTAGGTTAATATTTCGGGAGAAATTGACTTAGGGTGCAAGAAATTCACATCATGACCCGTAACTAATGAGGAATTGCCCTAGACATAGGTAAAGATTCCCGGGTGAAGTTGTTCGATACAAATCGAGTGAACTCTAGTACGTTAATGCATGTTTAGTGGTTAGATTTCCGGATAGGAATATTTGGGAAATCACGATCTAAGCATAGGAGTTTATACGCGAGACATCGGTTATTCTCTACCCTCGGAGTTTTCACCATAACAATATAAGCGTAATCCTTCAACTAGAATCTTTATAAGTATAATTGATCAAATTGAACCTAGCATGTGCCTTAGTCTCCCTTTATACTTTGTGTAAAATCAATTGTGTAATCTTGTTCTTATTGTATGCATTTTACCTATAATTTACTTTAATTATTTTTTCTTTTTTTCGTTAAAATCATAAACTAAAATTCAAGTCTCCGTGGTTCGACAATCCGGACTTTTAGTCCACTTATTACTACACACGACTAGTGCACTTGCTATCATAGCACGTTGGCTTTTAGCGTGTCAGTGACCTTTGAAGTTCATTGGTCATAGATCCCAGCATGTATCTTCTCACTCGGATGTCGTCATTAACCCACTTTCCATGGGCTTGGACCTCTTCCTCACTAGCACGTGTCCTAGTTGGAGCCGTCGGGATATCAGCCTCCAAGATGTATCCCAGAGATTCCATATTGAGGACAATCCTCAAATTTCTAAGCCAGTCCACATAATTGGATCCAGTAAGGGTATTCTTTTCTAGTAGAATTGAAAGTGGGTTTGTCATATTTGAGAGAGATAAATGAGAAAATAACTGTAGAAATAAACCAGATTAAATTAGATTACTCGTATTTGACTTGACCAAGAAAAATTAAAGACTTAAAATTTATCTTGGCTCCCACTGCATTTTTCGAATCTCACACTCCCATG
This sequence comes from Buddleja alternifolia, assembly GCA_019426215.1. NCBI lineage: Eukaryota > Viridiplantae > Streptophyta > Magnoliopsida > Lamiales > Scrophulariaceae > Buddleja > Buddleja alternifolia. The sequence goes on from WHWC01000287.1 coordinate 10,881, forward strand.
TGAAAATCGGGAATCATCATTGGCATGGATTCCACAGCGGGTATTGAGGTCCTCAATTAAATACATGGGTTGCAACCTAACCGATTTCTGGCCCATTAATTAATTGAAGTGATGTCTAACATCAATTTATCCAATAAATATTTCAATACCTTTCCCCATAGTTCACCAAGCCGCAACCTAACCAATTTCTAAGCTCGTGAACTACCCGAATCCATTCCCACTAACTCCTATAATCTAACATTTGAATTTTACCTTGCAACCTAACCAATTTCTGGGGTGAAATATGTTTCGATTAAGGCATTCCATGCACTTAATAAATTTTCAAATTATTTCCAAACGCATAACCCCCATAACTGGGAATCATTACACATTTGTAGTAATTTTAATTTTAGTAAGCTTAGTGGAGGGTGAGGATGTCACACATCCTTTTCTAACTCAGTATTATTCATTTGGAAGATTAAATTGTCAAATATTTGGTCTCACTTTGCACATTAATCAATTTATATAGCGCAATTATCACATATTGAACATGCATATTTATGCTACAAATAATTATGCCTATCAATATTAACATGGAATTAAATAAATACATTTACACTCGATCATGGACTTTTCTAGAGGGCCCGAGCCAATGGACCATCACATGGAAAGGTAAAGCAGGAAAACAAAACTTTACGGGCTTAAATAATTCTAAATTATTTTACTACAACAACTCATTAAAAGAAAAGTAAATCTAACATAACCTAAGTCCATGATCGGTGTTTCTATCACATAAGACATGCTCGCATCATTTAATACATGCTCGCAATATTAAAACACTTATGGTGATAATTTAAAATTTTAGTCCAACTAAAAAGTCCTCTATAAAATTTCCAACTTATATATATTATTTATTTCAGTTAAAATCATTCTAGTCCTACTAGATGACTTAGATATAAAAAATTATGAATTGAGTATATCTACCTTTAATTAAAATAATAAGTCCAACTAAAATAATTACATAAAATATGGAATCCTATTTTATTATGATCTAAAGCATTCATTAAATGGAAAAACTTTTATTTCGATTAAAGAATTAATTATTAATCATCCAAGAAAAATAATATATATTCTTTATTCAAATATTCAAGTATTCCAAGTTGATGAAAAATAATAATATTTAATCCATAATTTAATTATTAATCTCCAAGAAAAATAATTAATTATTCTAATTAAATATTTTATTCCAATTCATCTTATTGGGCTCGATTTTATCAAACCCAAGTTACCATCCTTTTGGTCTACTTGGACTTAATTCAATTGTGCTCAAATTAATTAATTAGGAAAAACAGGCATGCATTATTAATTTCTATCGGGCTATTTTTAATTTAAATCCAAATCACGGAATTAAATAAATTAAGATCAAACTAATTAATAATTCGAAGTTGGCTAAATTTCTAAATTGGCTTAATTTGAATTATACCGGGTCATCATCCTTTTGACCCACCTGGATAATTAAAATTACCCAAAAATCCAAATTCCAATTTCGACCCAATACATAGTCCATTTACCGACCCGGATCCCGGACCCAAATCAGCGGGTCATGTGTCGAAACACACAACCCGTCAGGCTGTGTGGCCATGTGGCCAGGCCATGTATTGACACAGCGCTACGTGCAGTAGCCTCGGGGCCTTTAGGCCCCGTTTTTTCTTGTTTTTCCGATTTTTCATGCATTACAAAAATTCCCAGATTTACAATAAACATAAAAAATCAAAACCCATGCATAAAACCATAAAAACGCTGATTTAATTAACACAATCACATGCTTCAAAAACACATATTATGCATATCATAAATCACATAAACACAATTAAATATGCGAATCAAAGATTGGCTCTGATACCACTGTTGGGTTTCACGAAAAATCAAATAAACGTAGTGGAAGAATTTCAAAATGTTTATTTTAAAACCCAAAGTTGAATTTCTATGATCGCATATTCAAATTGATTAATTCGCTTAATGAATAACCACTTACCCATTGAAGCGAAGTGGTTGGAGAATCTTCTTCCTCCTCAAACATTCGAATGGTTGAAGCCTTGGTATCTTCAATCCTCGTGTAATCTTCCATTCTTGAATTTGATCCGAACAACAAAATTACGTCGTCTCTAAATTATCACGCACGGATTGAATGACGAAAAATTCTCACTAAATCTCTAAGGGGGTGACAGCTAGTATTAGAGAAAGGGAGGAGGATTTTCTTCTTTTCTTTCTAGGAGAGTTATGAAAAACTGTGTATTGTTTTTGGTCAAAAGACTCCTTATATATCTCATTGACTTATTGAACAAGACAAGCAAAAGACCCCTTGTAAGTCAACATGGCTTGATAGGCGTCCTCTTGGATGCCTTCCTCAAGTCTCGGGGCTCCTTTTGTTTTAATTAATTTTTGTTGGAGATTAGACGTAATCCCAGATTTCTTGGGATTGTTATTGCTGTAAATATTATGTATGATTTGCATAGTTGTAGATTGATTTGTTTCTTTTTTTATTTACCCTTGATATTAGGAATCTTCCAAGGTCATCTTCTATTGTACATGAATATATAGATCCATATATGATATCAATAATATTCAAAAGGATATTTTTATCCATCTCTTCTTTCATGGTACCAGAGCCAGAGAAAAGATCTCGACTTTTAGCTCCATTTTTTTCTTTGAAGTTTTTTTTTTTTTAATCTGTTCCTAGTCATCTTTTTTCTTTCTATTTTTTTTGGTTGTGATGAGTACTGCAGAATCTTCCCAGATTTTGAAGCCCCTTGGGCAAAACTAAAACCTCATCTAATAACAGTAAATGTCCAGAATTCAAATAAAGAGAAGTAGATCCAATCCTAGTAGCCGCGATGCTTTCCCGCTGCCTACTTTGATCATCACTTTTTCTTGGCCCAACTTTCTACTTCTCTGTAGATCCAGATCCAAACAACAAACATGGGCACTAGCCCCTGAGTCCAGAATCCATGAAGTAGAAAAGACGGTCATAGAACAGTTAGTTTCAAAAACAAAGAGTTCCATACCTTTTGCGCCTTTGCCTAATTTGGGAGAGTTCCTCTTCCAGTGGCTAAGCTCACCGCACTCGAGACATCTATCCATTTTCTTAGGCCCTTTGCTCTTATAAAACCCTTGAGCCTTTCCCTTACCCTTTTGAACACCCCCTTGAGCTCCAAGTTCGCCAGACTATTTCTTATTCTTCTTCTTCTTAGACTTAGATTTTTTAGGTCCAGAAGAGATGACCAAGGCAGTTTCCTTTCCCTTTGATTTCATTTGAGATTGTGCAATAACCAATTTGTTCATTAGACCAGCTAAATTGCACTCTATCTCATTGCAGTTAAAGTTAACTACAAATGGGGAGAAGGAATCAGGAAAAGACTGCAAGATTAAGTTAGTTTGAAGGGTGGCGTTCATGGTAAATTCGAGAGCTTCCAATTTCTCAATCCTCGAAATCATTTTGAAGACATGATCACCAACCTTCTCACTTTCTTTTGTCTTGGCTCCGAAGGGCTCTTTCGATATCTCATATCGAGCAGTTCGACTGTGCTCACCATAGTTCTCTACCAAGTGAGCTAGGATAGCTCTTGCAGTGGGCATCTTATCATGTGACCTTTGAAGATCATTGGTCATAGATCCCACAATGTATCCCCTCACCCGGAGGTCGTCCTTAACCTATTTTTCAAGGGCTTGGACCTCTTCCTCGTTGGCATGTGTTCTGGCTGGAGCTACCGGGATATCAGACTCCAAGACGTATCCCAGAGATTCTATATTAAGGACAATCCTCAAATTTCTAAACCAGTCCACATAGTTAGGTCCAGTAAGATTATTCTTTTCGAGCAGAATTGAAAATGGATATGTCATATTTGAGAGAGATAAACGAGAAAATAACTGCAGAAAAGAACCAAACTTAATTAGATTACTTGTTTTGACTTAACCAAGAAAAATTAAGAACTTAAAATTTATCTTGGCTCCCACTGCATTTTTTGAATCCCACACTCCCATGTGAAAATCGGGAATCATCATTGGCATTGATTCCACAATGGGTATTGAGGTCCTCAATGAATTAGATGGGTTGCAACCCATCCGGTTTCTGGCCCATTAATTATTTGAAATGATATCTAATATCAATTTATCTAATAAACATTTCAATAGTTTTCCCCATAGTTCACCAAACCGCAACCAAACAGGTTTCTAAGCTCGTGAACTACCCGAGTTCAATCCCACTAACTCCTATAATCTAACATTTGAATTTCACCTTACAACCGAACAGGTTTCTGGGGTGAAATATGCTTCGATTAAGGCATTTCATGCACTTAATAAAGTTTCAAGTTATTTCTAAATGCATAACCCCCACAACTTGGAAGCATTACACATTTATAGTAATTTTAATTTTTGAAAGCTTAGTGGAGGGTGAGGATGTCAAACATCCTTTTCTAACTCGATATTATTTATTTGGGAGAATTTAAATTATCAAAAGTTTTGGTCTCGCTTTACACATTATTCAATTTATATAGCGCTTTTATTTTATATTGACCATGCATAAAAATACCACTAATAATCATGCCTTTCAATATAAATATTCATGGAATTTCAATATATAAATTCATCACTCGATCATGGACTTTTGCTAGAGAGCCCGAGCCAATGGGCCATCACAAAAGACATTAATTAAAACCTATTTTACATTCATGGATCTTTTGACTTTATCAATTTTGAACTATTCTATTTCAATTCCTAAAACAACTAAAGAATATAATAAATAGCCTCAAACTTGATAACCCATAAAATATAAAGGTAAAACAAATAAACTATCAATTGGGGAACTTTAATGGGAATTCTTAATGCATACTTTAGTGGAATTTTGGCTATAAAAGGAGGGTGAACCCATACTCTTCATCATTCACTATCAATTCCAGATTCTTAGAGGAAAGGGGGGCAGCCCCTAATCTGATTTCTCCACCATTCATCACCATTCTTCATCACTCTTGGAGGGGAAAACTAGAGGAAGGAAAAGAGCTTGGGGATTGAAGGCTCAACTTCAAGATCCATCATTATTCACTTTTGAGGGAGTTTTTATAGCTTTTCATTTCAATTATGTCTATGAACATGTGTATTAATTCATTTATGTTTTTCATATTATCCATTATGAACTAAATTCATAAGACTAGGGCCATGTAAGGCCAAATTGTGATATATGCTTATAATAGATGATTGTTGAGGTTGTTCTTATATTGTTATGTGATGTGAATTTGTGTTTTTGCCTATCTTGCATATACTTGATCACTATATGTTAGAATCTTATGCCTAGGTTAATATTTCGGGAGAAAATTGACTTAGGGTGCAAGAAATTCACATCATGACCCGTAACTAATGAGGAATTGCCCTAGACATAGGTAAAGATTCCCGGGTGAAGTTGTTCGATACAAATCGAGTGAACTCTAGTACGTTAATGCATGTTTAGTGGTTAGATTTCCGGATAGGAATATTTGGGAAATCACGATCTAAGCATAGGAGTTTATACGCGAGACATCGGTTATTCTCTACCCTCGGAGTTTTCACCATAACAATATAAGCGTAATCCTTCAACTAGAATCTTTATAAGTATAATTGATCAAATTGAACCTAGCATGTGCCTTAGTCTCCCTTTATACTTTGTGTAAAATCAATTGTGTAATCTTGTTCTTATTGTATGCATTTTATCTATAATTTACTTTAATTATTTTTTTCTTTTTTTCGTTAAAATCATAAACTAAAATTCAAGTCTCCGTGGTTCGACAATCCGGACTTTTAGTCCACTTATTACTACACACGACTAGTGCACTTGCTATCATAGCACGTTGGCTTTTAGCGTGTCAGTGACCTTTGAAGTTCATTGGTCATAGATCCCAGCATGTATCTTCTCACTCGGATGTCGTCATTAACCCACTTTCCATGGGCTTGGACCTCTTCCTCACTAGCACGTGTCCTAGTTGGAGCCGTCGGGATATCAGCCTCCAAGATGTATCCCAGAGATTCCATATTGAGGACAATCCTCAAATTTCTAAGCCAGTCCACATAATTGGATCCAGTAAGGGTATTCTTTTCTAGTAGAATTGAAAGTGGGTTTGTCATATTTGAGAGAGATAAATGAGAAAATAACTGTAGAAATAAACCAGATTAAATTAGATTACTCGTATTTGACTTGACCAAGAAAAATTAAAGACTTAAAATTTATCTTGGCTCCCACTGCATTTTTCGAATCTCACACTCCCATGTGAAAATCGGGAATCATCATTGGCATGGATTCCACAGCGGGTATTGAGGTCCTCAATTAAATACATGGGTTGCAACCTAACCGATTTCTGGCCCATTAATTAATTGAAGTGATGTCTAACATCAATTTATCCAATAAATATTTCAATACCTTTCCCCATAGTTCACCAAGCCGCAACCTAACCAATTTCTAAGCTCGTGAACTACCCGAATCCATTCCCACTAACTCCTATAATCTAACATTTGAATTTTACCTTGCAACCTAACCAATTTCTGGGGTGAAATATGTTTCGATTAAGGCATTCCATGCACTTAATAAATTTTCAAATTATTTCCAAACGCATAACCCCCATAACTGGGAATCATTACACATTTGTAGTAATTTTAATTTTAGTAAGCTTAGTGGAGGGTGAGGATGTCACACATCCTTTTCTAACTCAGTATTATTCATTTGGAAGATTAAATTGTCAAATATTTGGTCTCACTTTGCACATTAATCAATTTATATAGCGCAATTATCACATATTGAACATGCATATTTATGCTACAAATAATTATGCCTATCAATATTAACATGGAATTAAATAAATACATTTACACTCGATCATGGACTTTTCTAGAGGGCCCGAGCCAATGGACCATCACATGGAAAGGTAAAGCAGGAAAACAAAACTTTACGGGCTTAAATAATTCTAAATTATTTTACTACAACAACTCATTAAAAGAAAAGTAAATCTAACATAACCTAAGTCCATGATCGGTGTTTCTATCACATAAGACATGCTCGCATCATTTAATACATGCTCGCAATATTAAAACACTTATGGTGATAATTTAAAATTTTAGTCCAACTAAAAAGTCCTCTATAAAATTTCCAACTTATATATATTATTTATTTCAGTTAAAATCATTCTAGTCCTACTAGATGACTTAGATATAAAAAATTATGAATTGAGTATATCTACCTTTAATTAAAATAATAAGTCCAACTAAAATAATTACATAAAATATGGAATCCTATTTTATTATGATCTAAAGCATTCATTAAATGGAAAAACTTTTATTTCGATTAAAGAATTAATTATTAATCATCCAAGAAAAATAATATATATTCTTTATTCAAATATTCAAGTATTCCAAGTTGATGAAAAATAATAATATTTAATCCATAATTTAATTATTAATCTCCAAGAAAAATAATTAATTATTCTAATTAAATATTTTATTCCAATTCATCTTATTGGGCTCGATTTTATCAAACCCAAGTTACCATCCTTTTGGTCTACTTGGACTTAATTCAATTGTGCTCAAATTAATTAATTAGGAAAAACAGGCATGCATTATTAATTTCTATCGGGCTATTTTTAATTTAAATCCAAATCACGGAATTAAATAAATTAAGATCAAACTAATTAATAATTCGAAGTTGGCTAAATTTCTAAATTGGCTTAATTTGAATTATACCGGGTCATCATCCTTTTGACCCACCTGGATAATTAAAATTACCCAAAAATCCAAATTCCAATTTCGACCCAATACATAGTCCATTTACCGACCCGGATCCCGGACCCAAATCAGCGGGTCATGTGTCGAAACACACAACCCGTCAGGCTGTGTGGCCATGTGGCCAGGCCATGTATTGACACAGCGCTACGTGCAGTAGCCTCGGGGCCTTTAGGCCCCGTTTTTTCTTGTTTTTCCGATTTTTCATGCATTACAAAAATTCCCAGATTTACAATAAACATAAAAAATCAAAACCCATGCATAAAACCATAAAAACGCTGATTTAATTAACACAATCACATGCTTCAAAAACACATATTATGCATATCATAAATCACATAAACACAATTAAATATGCGAATCAAAGATTGGCTCTGATACCACTGTTGGGTTTCACGAAAAATCAAATAAACGTAGTGGAAGAATTTCAAAATGTTTATTTTAAAACCCAAAGTTGAATTTCTATGATCGCATATTCAAATTGATTAATTCGCTTAATGAATAACCACTTACCCATTGAAGCGAAGTGGTTGGAGAATCTTCTTCCTCCTCAAACATTCGAATGGTTGAAGCCTTGGTATCTTCAATCCTCGTGTAATCTTCCATTCTTGAATTTGATCCGAACAACAAAATTACGTCGTCTCTAAATTATCACGCACGGATTGAATGACGAAAAATTCTCACTAAATCTCTAAGGGGGTGACAGCTAGTATTAGAGAAAGGGAGGAGGATTTTCTTCTTTTCTTTCTAGGAGAGTTATGAAAAACTGTGTATTGTTTTTGGTCAAAAGACTCCTTATATATCTCATTGACTTATTGAACAAGACAAGCAAAAGACCCCTTGTAAGTCAACATGGCTTGATAGGCGTCCTCTTGGATGCCTTCCTCAAGTCTCGGGGCTCCTTTTGTTTTAATTAATTTTTGTTGGAGATTAGACGTAATCCCAGATTTCTTGGGATTGTTATTGCTGTAAATATTATGTATGATTTGCATAGTTGTAGATTGATTTGTTTCTTTTTTTATTTACCCTTGATATTAGGAATCTTCCAAGGTCATCTTCTATTGTACATGAATATATAGATCCATATATGATATCAATAATATTCAAAAGGATATTTTTATCCATCTCTTCTTTCATGGTACCAGAGCCAGAGAAAAGATCTCGACTTTTAGCTCCATTTTTTTCTTTGAAGTTTTTTTTTTTTTTTAATCTGTTCCTAGTCATCTTTTTTCTTTCTATTTTTTTTGGTTGTGATGAGTACTGCAGAATCTTCCCAGATTTTGAAGCCCCTTGGGCAAAACTAAAACCTCATCTAATAACAGTAAATGTCCAGAATTCAAATAAAGAGAAGTAGATCCAATCCTAGTAGCCGCGATGCTTTCCCCGCTGCCTACTTTGATCATCACTTTTTCTTGGCCCAACTTTCTACTTCTCTGTAGATCCAGATCCAAACAACAAACATGGGCACTAGCCCCTGAGTCCAGAATCCATGAAGTAGAAAAGACGGTCATAGAACAGTTAGTTTCAAAAACAAAGAGTTCCATACCTTTTGCGCCTTTGCCTAATTTGGGAGAGTTCCTCTTCCAGTGGCTAAGCTCACCGCACTCGAGACATCTATCCATTTTCTTAGGCCCTTTGCTCTTATAAAACCCTTGAGCCTTTCCCTTACCCTTTTGAACACCCCCTTGAGCTCCAAGTTCGCCAGACTATTTCTTATTCTTCTTCTTCTTAGACTTAGATTTTTTAGGTCCAGAAGAGATGACCAAGGCAGTTTCCTTTCCCTTTGATTTCATTTGAGATTGTGCAATAACCAATTTGTTCATTAGACCAGCTAAATTGCACTCTATCTCATTGCAGTTAAAGTTAACTACAAATGGGGAGAAGGAATCAGGAAAAGACTGCAAGATTAAGTTAGTTTGAAGGGTGGCGTTCATGGTAAATTCGAGAGCTTCCAATTTCTCAATCCTCGAAATCATTTTGAAGACATGATCACCAACCTTCTCACTTTCTTTTGTCTTGGCTCCGAAGGGCTCTTTCGATATCTCATATCGAGCAGTTCGACTGTGCTCACCATAGTTCTCTACCAAGTGAGCTAGGATAGCTCTTGCAGTGGGCATCTTATCATGTGACCTTTGAAGATCATTGGTCATAGATCCCACAATGTATCCCCTCACCCGGAGGTCGTCCTTAACCTATTTTTCAAGGGCTTGGACCTCTTCCTCGTTGGCATGTGTTCTGGCTGGAGCTACCGGGATATCAGACTCCAAGACGTATCCCAGAGATTCTATATTAAGGACAATCCTCAAATTTCTAAACCAGTCCACATAGTTAGGTCCAGTAAGATTATTCTTTTCGAGCAGAATTGAAAATGGATATGTCATATTTGAGAGAGATAAACGAGAAAATAACTGCAGAAAAGAACCAAACTTAATTAGATTACTTGTTTTGACTTAACCAAGAAAAATTAAGAACTTAAAATTTATCTTGGCTCCCACTGCATTTTTTGAATCCCACACTCCCATGTGAAAATCGGGAATCATCATTGGCATTGATTCCACAATGGGTATTGAGGTCCTCAATGAATTAGATGGGTTGCAACCCATCCGGTTTCTGGCCCATTAATTATTTGAAATGATATCTAATATCAATTTATCTAATAAACATTTCAATAGTTTTCCCCATAGTTCACCAAACCGCAACCAAACAGGTTTCTAAGCTCGTGAACTACCCGAGTTCAATCCCACTAACTCCTATAATCTAACATTTGAATTTCACCTTACAACCGAACAGGTTTCTGGGGTGAAATATGCTTCGATTAAGGCATTTCATGCACTTAATAAAGTTTCAAGTTATTTCTAAATGCATAACCCCCACAACTTGGAAGCATTACACATTTATAGTAATTTTAATTTTTGAAAGCTTAGTGGAGGGTGAGGATGTCAAACATCCTTTTCTAACTCGATATTATTTATTTGGGAGAATTTAAATTATCAAAAGTTTTGGTCTCGCTTTACACATTATTCAATTTATATAGCGCTTTTATTTTATATTGACCATGCATAAAAATACCACTAATAATCATGCCTTTCAATATAAATATTCATGGAATTTCAATATATAAATTCATCACTCGATCATGGACTTTTGCTAGAGAGCCCGAGCCAATGGGCCATCACAAAAGACATTAATTAAAACCTATTTTACATTCATGGATCTTTTGACTTTATCAATTTTGAACTATTCTATTTCAATTCCTAAAACAACTAAAGAATATAATAAATAGCCTCAAACTTGATAACCCATAAAATATAAAGGTAAAACAAATAAACTATCAATTGGGGAACTTTAATGGGAATTCTTAATGCATACTTTAGTGGAATTTTGGCTATAAAAGGAGGGTGAACCCATACTCTTCATCATTCACTATCAATTCCAGATTCTTAGAGGAAAGGGGGGCAGCCCCTAATCTGATTTCTCCACCATTCATCACCATTCTTCATCACTCTTGGAGGGGAAAACTAGAGGAAGGAAAAGAGCTTGGGGATTGAAGGCTCAACTTCAAGATCCATCATTATTCACTTTTGAGGGAGTTTTTATAGCTTTTCATTTCAATTATGTCTATGAACATGTGTATTAATTCATTTATGTTTTTCATATTATCCATTATGAACTAAATTCATAAGACTAGGGCCATGTAAGGCCAAATTGTGATATATGCTTATAATAGATGATTGTTGAGGTTGTTCTTATATTGTTATGTGATGTGAATTTGTGTTTTTGCCTATCTTGCATATACTTGATCACTATATGTTAGAATCTTATGCCTAGGTTAATATTTCGGGAGAAAATTGACTTAGGGTGCAAGAAATTCACATCATGACCCGTAACTAATGAGGAATTGCCCTAGACATAGGTAAAGATTCCCGGGTGAAGTTGTTCGATACAAATCGAGTGAACTCTAGTACGTTAATGCATGTTTAGTGGTTAGATTTCCGGATAGGAATATTTGGGAAATCACGATCTAAGCATAGGAGTTTATACGCGAGACATCGGTTATTCTCTACCCTCGGAGTTTTCACCATAACAATATAAGCGTAATCCTTCAACTAGAATCTTTATAAGTATAATTGATCAAATTGAACCTAGCATGTGCCTTAGTCTCCCTTTATACTTTGTGTAAAATCAATTGTGTAATCTTGTTCTTATTGTATGCATTTTATCTATAATTTACTTTAATTATTTTTTTCTTTTTTTCGTTAAAATCATAAACTAAAATTCAAGTCTCCGTGGTTCGACAATCCGGACTTTTAGTCCACTTATTACTACACACGACTAGTGCACTTGCTATCATAGCACGTTGGCTTTTAGCGTGTCAGTGACCTTTGAAGTTCATTGGTCATAGATCCCAGCATGTATCTTCTCACTCGGATGTCGTCATTAACCCACTTTCCATGGGCTTGGACCTCTTCCTCACTAGCACGTGTCCTAGTTGGAGCCGTCGGGATATCAGCCTCCAAGATGTATCCCAGAGATTCCATATTGAGGACAATCCTCAAATTTCTAAGCCAGTCCACATAATTGGATCCAGTAAGGGTATTCTTTTCTAGTAGAATTGAAAGTGGGTTTGTCATATTTGAGAGAGATAAATGAGAAAATAACTGTAGAAATAAACCAGATTAAATTAGATTACTCGTATTTGACTTGACCAAGAAAAATTAAAGACTTAAAATTTATCTTGGCTCCCACTGCATTTTTCGAATCTCACACTCCCATGTGAAAATCGGGAATCATCATTGGCATGGATTCCACAGCGGGTATTGAGGTCCTCAATTAAATACATGGGTTGCAACCTAACCGATTTCTGGCCCATTAATTAATTGAAGTGATGTCTAACATCAATTTATCCAATAAATATTTCAATACCTTTCCCCATAGTTCACCAAGCCGCAACCTAACCAATTTCTAAGCTCGTGAACTACCCGAATCCATTCCCACTAACTCCTATAATCTAACATTTGAATTTTACCTTGCAACCTAACCAATTTCTGGGGTGAAATATGTTTCGATTAAGGCATTCCATGCACTTAATAAATTTTCAAATTATTTCCAAACGCATAACCCCCATAACTGGGAATCATTACACATTTGTAGTAATTTTAATTTTAGTAAGCTTAGTGGAGGGTGAGGATGTCACACATCCTTTTCTAACTCAGTATTATTCATTTGGAAGATTAAATTGTCAAATATTTGGTCTCACTTTGCACATTAATCAATTTATATAGCGCAATTATCACATATTGAACATGCATATTTATGCTACAAATAATTATGCCTATCAATATTAACATGGAATTAAATAAATACATTTACACTCGATCATGGACTTTTCTAGAGGGCCCGAGCCAATGGACCATCACATGGAAAGGTAAAGCAGGAAAACAAAACTTTACGGGCTTAAATAATTCTAAATTATTTTACTACAACAACTCATTAAAAGAAAAGTAAATCTAACATAACCTAAGTCCATGATCGGTGTTTCTATCACATAAGACATGCTCGCATCATTTAATACATGCTCGCAATATTAAAACACTTATGGTGATAATTTAAAATTTTAGTCCAACTAAAAAGTCCTCTATAAAATTTCCAACTTATATATATTATTTATTTCAGTTAAAATCATTCTAGTCCTACTAGATGACTTAGATATAAAAAATTATGAATTGAGTATATCTACCTTTAATTAAAATAATAAGTCCAACTAAAATAATTACATAAAATATGGAATCCTATTTTATTATGATCTAAAGCATTCATTAAATGGAAAAACTTTTATTTCGATTAAAGAATTAATTATTAATCATCCAAGAAAAATAATATATATTCTTTATTCAAATATTCAAGTATTCCAAGTTGATGAAAAATAATAATATTTAATCCATAATTTAATTATTAATCTCCAAGAAAAATAATTAATTATTCTAATTAAATATTTTATTCCAATTCATCTTATTGGGCTCGATTTTATCAAACCCAAGTTACCATCCTTTTGGTCTACTTGGACTTAATTCAATTGTGCTCAAATTAATTAATTAGGAAAAACAGGCATGCATTATTAATTTCTATCGGGCTATTTTTAATTTAAATCCAAATCACGGAATTAAATAAATTAAGATCAAACTAATTAATAATTCGAAGTTGGTTAAATTTCTAAATTGGCTTAATTTGAATTATACCGGGTCATCATCCTTTTGACCCACCCGGATAATTAAAATTACCCAAAAATCCAAATTCCAATTTCGACCCAATACATAGTCCATTTACCGACCCGGATCCCGGACCCAAATCAGCGGGTCATGTGTCGAAACACACAACCCGTCAGGCTGTGTGGCCATGTGGCCAGGCCATGTATTGACACAGCGCTACGTGCAGTAGCCTCGGGGCCTTTAGGCCCCGTTTTTTCTTGTTTTTCCGATTTTTCATGCATTACAAAAATTCCCAGATTTACAATAAACATAAAAAATCAAAACCCATGCATAAAACCATAAAAACGCTGATTTAATTAACACAATCACATGCTTCAAAAACACATATTATGCATATCATAAATCACATAAACACAATTAAATATGCGAATCAAAGATTGGCTCTGATACCACTGTTGGGTTTCACGAAAAATCAAATAAACGTAGTGGAAGAATTTCAAAATGTTTATTTTAAAACCCAAAGTTGAATTTCTATGATCGCATATTCAAATTGATTAATTCGCTTAATGAATAACCACTTACCCATTGAAGCGAAGTGGTTGGAGAATCTTCTTCCTCCTCAAACATTCGAATGGTTGAAGCCTTGGTATCTTCAATCCTCGTGTAATCTTCCATTCTTGAATTTGATCCGAACAACAAAATTACGTCGTCTCTAAATTATCACGCACGGATTGAATGACGAAAAATTCTCACTAAATCTCTAAGGGGGTGACAGCTAGTATTAGAGAAAGGGAGGAGGATTTTCTTCTTTTCTTTCTAGGAGAGTTATGAAAAACTGTGTATTGTTTTTGGTCAAAAGACTCCTTATATATCTCATTGACTTATTGAACAAGACAAGCAAAAGACCCCTTGTAAGTCAACATGGCTTGATAGGCGTCCTCTTGGATGCCTTCCTCAAGTCTCGGGGCTCCTTTTGTTTTAATTAATTTTTGTTGGAGATTAGACGTAATCCCAGATTTCTTGGGATTGTTATTGCTGTAAATATTATGTATGATTTGCATAGTTGTAGATTGATTTGTTTCTTTTTTTATTTACCCTTGATATTAGGAATCTTCCAAGGTCATCTTCTATTGTACATGAATATATAGATCCATATATGATATCAATAATATTCAAAAGGATATTTTTATCCATCTCTTCTTTCATGGTACCAGAGCCAGAGAAAAGATCTCGACTTTTAGCTCCATTTTTTTCTTTGAAGTTTTTTTTTTTTTTTAATCTGTTCCTAGTCATTTTTTTTCTTTCTATTTTTTTTGGTTGTGATGAGTACTGCAGAATCTTCCCAGATTTTGAAGCCCCTTGGGCAAAACTAAAACCTCATCTAATAACAGTAAATGTCCAGAATTCAAATAAAGAGAAGTAGATCCAATCCTAGTAGCCGCGATGCTTTCCCCGCTGCCTACTTTGATCATCACTTTTTCTTGGCCCAACTTTCTACTTCTCTGTAGATCCAGATCCAAACAACAAACATGGGCACTAGCCCCTGAGTCCAGAATCCATGAAGTAGAAAAGACGGTCATAGAACAGTTAGTTTCAAAAACAAAGAGTTCCATACCTTTTGCGCCTTTGCCTAATTTGGGAGAGTTCCTCTTCCAGTGGCTAAGCTCACCGCACTCGAGACATCTATCCATTTTCTTAGGCCCTTTGCTCTTATAAAACCCTTGAGCCTTTCCCTTACCCTTTTGAACACCCCCTTGAGCTCCAAGTTCGCCAGACTATTTCTTATTCTTCTTCTTCTTAGACTTAGATTTTTTAGGTCCAGAAGAGATGACCAAGGCAGTTTCCTTTCCCTTTGATTTCATTTGAGATTGTGCAATAACCAATTTGTTCATTAGACCAGCTAAATTGCACTCTATCTCATTGCAGTTAAAGTTAACTACAAATGGGGAGAAGGAATCAGGAAAAGACTGCAAGATTAAGTTAGTTTGAAGGGTGGCGTTCATGGTAAATTCGAGAGCTTCCAATTTCTCAATCCTCGAAATCATTTTGAAGACATGATCACCAACCTTCTCACTTTCTTTTGTCTTGGCTCCGAAGGGCTCTTTCGATATCTCATATCGAGCAGTTCGACTGTGCTCACCATAGTTCTCTACCAAGTGAGCTAGGATAGCTCTTGCAGTGGGCATCTTATCATGTGACCTTTGAAGATCATTGGTCATAGATCCCACAATGTATCCCCTCACCCGGAGGTCGTCCTTAACCTATTTTTCAAGGGCTTGGACCTCTTCCTCGTTGGCATGTGTTCTGGCTGGAGCTACCGGGATATCAGACTCCAAGACGTATCCCAGAGATTCTATATTAAGGACAATCCTCAAATTTCTAAACCAGTCCACATAGTTAGGTCCAGTAAGATTATTCTTTTCGAGCAGAATTGAAAATGGATATGTCATATTTGAGAGAGATAAACGAGAAAATAACTGCAGAAAAGAACCAAACTTAATTAGATTACTTGTTTTGACTTAACCAAGAAAAATTAAGAACTTAAAATTTATCTTGGCTCCCACTGCATTTTTTGAATCCCACACTCCCATGTGAAAATCGGGAATCATCATTGGCATCGATTCCACAATGGGTATTGAGGTCCTCAATGAATTAGATGGGTTGCAACCTATCCGGTTTCTGGCCCATTAATTATTTGAAATGATATCTAATATCAATTTATCTAATAAACATTTCAATAGTTTTCCCCATAGTTCACCAAACCGCAACCAAACAGGTTTCTAAGCTCGTGAACTACCCGAGTTCAATCCCACTAACTCCTATAATCTAACATTTGAATTTCACCTTACAACCGAACTGGTTTCTGGGGTGAAATATGCTTCGATTAAGGCATTTCATGCACTTAATAAAGTTTCAAGTTATTTCTAAATGCATAACCCCCACAACTTGGAAGCATTACACATTTATAGTAATTTTAATTTTTGAAAGCTTAGTGGAGGGTGAGGATGTCAAACATCCTTTTCTAACTCGATATTATTTATTTGGGAGAATTTAAATTATCAAAAGTTTTGGTCTCGCTTTACACATTATTCAATTTATATAGCGCTTTTATTTTATATTGACCATGCATAAAAATACCACTAATAATCATGCCTTTCAATATAAATATTCATGGAATTTCAATATATAAATTCATCACTCGATCATGGACTTTTGCTAGAGAGCCCGAGCCAATGGGCCATCACAAAAGACATTAATTAAAACCTATTTTACATTCATGGATCTTTTGACTTTATCAATTTTGAACTATTCTATTTCAATTCCTAAAACAACTAAAGAATATAATAAATAGCCTCAAACTTGATAACCCATAAAATATAAAGGTAAAACAAATAAACCTAAATCCATGATCGGCGTTTTAATCACATAAGATATGATCGCATCAATTAATACATGCTCGCAATATTTGTTAGGAATTTCATGTTAGAAGTTTTGATGATGACAATTAAGTTTTTGTTAGACCTCAAAAAAAGTTGTAAGTTTATTTTCGTAGAAAACTTGTATAGGCTTTGAAGCGTTAGACTTGTAATAGATTTATTAGGCTTTGTTATCTTACTTTAGAGTGTTAGGCAAAATAGTCTTAGGCTGAGCGTCTGATGATTTCTGAGTGAGTTTATCAGTGGTAAAGTTCGAAGACTCAAGCGCCTGATCTCAGAAGATAGATACAGTCTCCAAGCGTCCACTTTGGCCAGCTATATCAAGCGTTACCTTATGGGACAGAAGTGATTTCACCTGAATTTACTTCTAAGTCCAGAAGGAGTTTAATGCAAATATTCTCAAAGCATTAAATACCAACGGGTATTAATTTCAAAGGCATTAAATGTTGATAAGAGCATTTAATATGATAAGCAATGTCAGACGTACGGAGAAGCCACCCTATTGGACTGTCAACTATCTCAGACTGCAGCACCAACTTTCGTGCAGCAGATTTTCAGGAAAAAGGACAAAAGCTGTTCACTCGCGAAAGTGAGAGACACGCGCCAGTGCATGTGTCAAACGGACACTTTCTCCAAGAATACCTATAAATAGGACTTCAACAACAAACAAAAATATGTGCAACAATTTTATCAAAGCCAAATTGCTGTTGCATTGAAATCTCATTCCTTAAACTCTCAGAAAAGCCAGAAACTTCAAGAAACATCCAAATTACTTTTCTTATATTCCTGAGACAGTCAACAAATATCTCAAACATTCTTTTTGAAGAAACCAGATTCCTACTGAGATATTACCAAGTTGTTTGAACTTCATCAAAATCAAACAAACCTTTTAGAAAATCCCATCCTAGCCTCGCGATCTGTGTGAAGTCGAAGTTGGATACTTGCATCATTTCTGGGTGAAAGAAGCAAGAGGGTTGAAGTGATTTGAAGCAGAAATCTGTGTGATCAAGGAGCTCAAGTCATCGACATCCATCTCTCCCTAATTTGTAGAAGATTCTGTGTGATTCTTTGAGAATCATTTTAGTGGATTGCCTCCAAGTGCAAAGGAGAAGAAGGACGTAGTTGGGATTACACCACCCAACGAACCTTACAAATATTGTGTTATTTACTTTTCAGTCATTTCATTCATCTATCATATCATTGCATAAGTAAAACACAATCAAAAGCTAAGCACCTAAGAAACATCTTGTGACGCTAAAACTTTCAAAGAGAAGACTCCAAAATCATTCCGCTGTGCTAACCCTGATTAAAAGAACTGAACGCTTAACCTACAAGGTCAAAGTATTCAATTCCTGAAGTCTAAGTTAACTTTATAAAACAGTCTTCATTAGACGCTTCACAAAGTCTCAAATATCTTATGTGAACGCTAAGGTGAAGCGTCACACTCTTCAAGCGCCTATCATTTCAAGCGTCCAAATACGTTTAATACGAAATCTTTTTTAAGTCGGAAAAGACTTAAAGGGTCTATTCAACCCCCCCCCCCCCCCCTTCTAGACCCTTTCGTATGCCACTTGGGGCCAACAAGTGGTATCAGAGCGGTTAATTTTGAAATTTTAAAATTTCCAAGCATAACTGCTTGTTTAGATCTTTTTCTTTCAAAATCTAGTTGCTTTTTAAAGCTTAGATATGGCATTTGCTAAAGTTCCCAAATTGACAGAATCAAATTTTGACACATGGAAAGTCAAAGCATTTACGTATTTATGTTCATGCGATGATGACATGTGCGATATTATTTCAGATGGGCCAATCAAAATATACAAAGTTATCACAAGAGCGCCTGGAGCCACAGAAGAAACCCCTGATGGTTACGTTGAAAAACCAAAACAAGAATGGTCTCCAGATGAGCGTCGAAGAGCTAACTTGGACAATGTTGGTCGCAACGCTCTGTATACGGCTATTGGTGATAATGATAACTTATTCAATAAAATCAAATCTTGCAAAACGACTAAAGAAATATGGGATAAGCTGGCTACAATCTGTGGTGGTTCAGCTCAAATCAAAGAAAACAAACTTTCCATTGCTAAGGAAAAGTTTAACGGATTTAAGATGCTACCCAATGAAACGCTAGAGCAATTGGATATAAGATTCACAGCTCTTGTTACAGAACTTACGTCGTTGGGAATGGACTTACAGAATCGAGAAATGGTGGTTAAGATCTTTAGAAGTCTACCAAGTAAATTTTTGATGAAGACAACAGCTATGAGAGAATCAAACATGCTGGATCTATTAACTCCAGAAGACGCCTTTTCAGAGATAAAAGCTTTTGAGTTCGAGTTGAACTCTGCTAGTGACATTGTGAGTAATCCAGTGATTGAATCTGGAGCGCTCATTGCATCAATCAAAGGCAAATCGGGTAACAAAGGAAAGAATTCGGACATTAATGAGGAAGAAGAGTTGGCTTTGCTGAATAGATTCAGGAAGTTCTTGAGATATGAAAAGAAAGGAAAAGGTCCTAATAGTCAAGGACAAAGTTCATATCAAGCGCCTTCTCCCATACAACAACAGTTTCAAGCGCCTCAATATTCTGTTCCTTTACCTCAAGCGCCTGCTCAATATCAAGCGTCTACTCAAAATCTCCCAGCTCCAGTGGTTTCAAAACCACACACTGCAAGGCTAACAAGTGAACAAAAAATGAAAACCAATCTTTGTTATAATTGCAGGAAACCGGGGCACTACCAGGTAAATTGTCCCTATCCAAATGTATCCAAGCCCTCAAGGCAGGATTACTTGGATAGAAACCAATTCAGGAGCAACCTTCGACAACAAGGTTTGCTTGCGGAATCAGAACCAGCATCAGCACCTGAAGATTTAGAATCATCAGACGAAAGTAGTGATGATGATGAGCCGATAGATGACTCAGCGCTCATATGTCTCATGGCCAGAGATGATGAAGCGTCCCCTGAGGTAATCAATGAATTATCAATTCCTCTTTCTTATGATGAATTACTTGACAAAGTCAAAGAATATTACAATGAATGTCAAGAAGCTGCCAAAATATATCAAAATGATCTCGCTATTATTTCATCACTCATAAACGATAAAGTAACGCTCAGAGCAGAGTTGCAAATTCAGCAACAGTGCATTGAGAAAAACCAATCGCTTGAGAGTGAAGTTATTCAATTGAGAGGTGATCTTGATATAATAGTCAAGAGAGAAACTGATCTGATGGTTAGACTTGCCAAGTCAAAACAGCTCATCTCATCGTTGTCCAAAGCATCCAGAAAGCTCGACAATGTGACTGAAATAACAAGGTTGTTTGGAGAAAAGACCGGTTTAGGATGCAATGAATTCGGTAAACAACCAAACAAACCTAATGTTACGGCAAACAACAAAGGAAAGGGTGTTTTCTTTGTTGAGAAAGGTTCACAAGGTCAAACTCAAAATGAACCAAGGGACAATGGTAAGAGGCCAAATGAGAAAGTCAAAACTAACTCAGACAAGGGTAAGGCTAAAGCAAATGATCCACAAAGACAGACTCATCCAAACGCTCAAAAAGCTAAGGATAAATCTAGTCACTGTGAATCAAGCGCTAAGCGTCTAGCACCAAACGTGCAACCCAAGCCAGAGCCAAGGAAATACCAGCATCGATATCCAAAACAGTCAAGATCATATTATCGATACTATGATAATTATGATTATGACTATTATTATAATCGTGGATATTATTATACATCCAAAAATTACACACAGCACAAGGTGAAACCCAAAAAGGCCAATATTCCTACTATGAAGACAAGGCAAATTTGGGTTCCTAAAGTTCTAATTAACACTAACAAGGATACTAATGTTGAAGGACCCAAGCAACAATGGGTACCTAAACAGAAATAGAACTTCCCTTTTGATTGCAGGTACCTAGAGCTAAAGTCAATACATCTGTTTGGTATTTTGATAGTGGATCGTCAAGGCACATGACAGGTTCCAAAGATCTTCTGATCAACTATCAAGCTGCCAATGGTCCTCAGGTTGTATTTGGTGATAACTCCAAAGGTAAAACCAAAGGTATAGGTACTGTGCATAGGGGGAACATCATGATAAGTGATGTTTATTTTGTTGAGGGTCTAAAGCACAATTTATTAAGCATAAGTCAATTCTGCGATAAAGGCTTTGAAGTCATATTCTCAAGTGACTATTGCTATATAAACGACGCTAAGACTAAATCTACTAAACTAAAAGGAAAAAGGAATAACAACGTATATTTGGTAGATTGGGGTTCAACACTTGATAACAACCCAACATGCTTTGTTGCTAAAAATGAATCTAAAATGGGTTGGTTATGGCATAGAAAAATGAATCACCTCAACTTTAAGACAATCTCTCAGCTTATAAGTCAAAATCTTGTAGAGGGATTGCCAAATGGACCATTTCATAAGGATCGCCTCTGTGACGCTTGTCAAATGGGTAAACAAGTTAAATCATCTTTCAAGAGAAAACCTCATCTATCTACTTCTAGAATACTTGAACTACTTCACATGGATTTGTTTGGACCTGTTCAAACAATCAGTGTAAGCGGTAAAAAGTATACTTTAGTGGTAGTAGACGATTTCTCTAGATTTACTTGGGTGGAATTTCTTTCATCCAAAGATGAAACATGTGACAAGTTAACAGCGCTTATTCGGCAACTTCAAACATTGAAAAATCTTAAGGTTGCAAGAATAAGAAGCGATCACGGTACTGAGTTTACTAACAAGGTTGTTGAGAAGTTTTGTGCAGAAAATGGAATACATCATGAGTATTCAGCTCCCAGAACTCCCCAACAAAATGGTGTTGCTGAGCGCCGGAACCGAACGCTTAAGGAAGCCGCTAGGACTATGTTAGCTGAATCCAAGCTTGCTCCTAGATTTTGGGCCGAAGCGATCAACACTGCTTGTTACACTCAAAATCGATGCATGATCAACAAACAGCATGGAAAAACTCCATATGAACTGTGGAAGGGACGTAAGCCAAATATTTCATACTTTCACGTCTTTGGTTCTAAATGTTTTATCCATAATAATGGATCCCAAAGCCTAAAGACTTTTGATCCTAAAGCGGATGAAGGAATCTTTCTAGGCTACGCCAAAAATGGAAAGAATTTTCGCATTCTCAATAAGATCAAATCGAAGGTTGAGGAATCTATTCATGTTGTGTTTGATGATGCTAACCAAGAGCCGAGTAAGGTAAATGTAAATGATGTAGGAGTTGAAGATCTATGTCATCAAGCGTCCAAAATTACTATTGATGAAGATACTGACGATGATGATGAGATCTCAGTGCCTCCTCCTAAGAATACTCGTGAAATCAATCTAAATTATCATGTAAGAAATACGGATGATCATGAAAGAATGATCATCAAGAGCAAAGAAGGAATCGTGAACTTGAAGCGCCAACGCAGGAGAATGGTCAAGCGAATGATTCTCAAGCGCCTGTTCATTCTCAAAACCCCTTCCAAACAGATAGACTATGGTTACGTGACCATCCACCTGAGCAAATCATTGGAGATATTGAAGCACCAGTTAGAACTAGAGCCGCTACATTTAATGAGGCTATGTTCGCAAGCTTTCTATCTCAAATGGAACCTAAGAAAGTGGATGAAGCGTTAAGTGATCCAAGTTGGATTGAAGCTATGCAAGAAGAGCTCAATCAGTTTGAGCGAAATAAAGTTTGGATGCTAGTACCAAGACCAGCTCATCAAGGAGTTATTGGAACTAGATGGGTATATAGAAACAAGATGGATGAGGACGGCATTGTTGTAAGAAACAAGGCCAGACTCGTAGCTCAAGGATACTGCCAAGAGGAGGGCATTGACTTTGATGAGACTTACGCTCCTGTTGCTCGTCTTGAAGCAATCCGCATGTTTCTAGCGTACGCAGCGTTTAACAAGTTTACAGTATTTCAAATGGACGTAAAGAGTGCCTTCCTGAATGGTAAACTCCAAGAAGAAGTGTATGTGGAGCAACCTCCAGGATTCATCAACAATCATGGTAAGGGTATGGTTTACAAGCTAGAAAAAGCACTTTATGGGCTTAAGCAAGCACCTCGAGCATGGTATGACACTCTCTCTATCTTTCTTATTGGTAAAGATTTTTCAAAAGGCAGCGTTGACACAACGTTATTTAAAATTACCAATGATGAAGATATTCTCTTAGTTCAAATTTACGTTGATGACATTATATTTGGTTCTACTAATAAGCGTCTGTGTGAGAAATTTTCGAAAATGATGCAAGAACAATTTGAAATGAGCATGATGGGTGAATTAACCTTCTTCTTAGGACTACAAGTTAAACAACTCCCTAATGGCATATTTATCAACCAAGCTAAATATACACGAGATATGATTAAGAAATTTGGTATGGAAAATGCATCATATTCAAAAATTCCAATGAGCCAAACGCTTAAGTTAGATAAAGATGAAAGTGGAAAGAAAGTTGATATCACTAATTATAGAGGTATCATAGGATCACTTCTTTATCTCACTGCCAGTAGACCTGATATTATGTTTTCGGTATGTATGTGTGCACGATTCCAAGCTGATCCTAAAGAGTCACACTTGACTGCTGCCAAGAAAATCCTTAAATACCTAAAAGGCACACAACATGTGGGCTTATGGTATCCCAGGGATTCTCCTTTTGAACTAATCGGTTACTCAGATGCAGATTTTGCAGGTTGCAAAATAGATCGTAAAAGCACTGGTGGTACTTGTCAATTCTTAGGTGATAGGTTAGTTTCATGGCATAGCAAGAAACAACAATCCATAGCTACCTCCACAGCCGAAGCTGAGTATGTAGCTGCAGGAAGTTGTTGTGCACAAGTTCTATGGATGAGGCAACAACTTAGAGATTACGGAACAATCTTAGGACCAACTCCCATTCATTGTGATAACCAAAGCGCTTTAGCCATGACTCAAAACCCTGTTCTTCATTCAAGAACCAAACACATTGACATTAGATACCATTTCCTTCGTGACCACGTTCAAAAGAAAGATATCTCCATGCACTTCATTGGAACTGACAAACAACTGGCAGATATCTTCACCAAAGCACTCAATGAACAACGTTTTCTCACTTTGAGAAGTGAACTAGGTATGATTGATTTAAACGCTTGATCATGAAGCATCATATTTTATTAGGCATATAATTTAGGGGGAATCCACTTAAGTTATATCTCACAATATTCTTTAAAAAAAAAAAAAAAAATTTTTTTACTTGATCATAACTGTAAGCGTCAATGATAAAAATTTTCAGATGCATAATCATCAACGCTCAGCTCTATGTTTGCATAAAATATTGAATGCTCAAAATATTGAAAAGTCTTTTGACTTCAAGCGTCCATTTTATCAGCTAAGCGCTGAATAGTTTATCAAAAATTTATAAAATATTTTCGTTACAAGCCATGCATAAAATTTTCAAACTTCTTTCAAGGTCGTGGGTAGACTCAAAGGTCTATTTTGTACTCTACTCACACGCCTCTATCACATCAAACTGGCGGGTACTCAAATTTTTTAAAATGACGGTTCAGAGATAGCACGTGTTTGTGTACGTGTCAGTGTACAAACATGCGCGTGTGTTACACTCTGAAAATACCAAACGTTAATTTTTCTTTAACTCGGATGTCAAATCTTTATATATGAGAATTACCAAATGTAAC
The DNA here is from genome assembly GCA_019426215.1 of Buddleja alternifolia. NCBI lineage: Eukaryota > Viridiplantae > Streptophyta > Magnoliopsida > Lamiales > Scrophulariaceae > Buddleja > Buddleja alternifolia. Next base: position 35,980 of record WHWC01000287.1, read on the forward strand.
TTCTCTCTTTTACACAAAACTCGCGTCCGCAGTTAATAAATTTATGGCTAAGATTCAACAGTTATTACACGTGTTTAAATCCTACTCAGACTACATAACACAAGTTTCAAAACTCTTTACTGTATCATTTAAAACACAAACTCTGCAGAAAAAGTAACTTACTTTCTATTCAAGCATATCTGCAAATCTCTCTTTATCTCTCTCAATACAACAGAAAAATCTCAGTCCATCTTCTTCGTTTTAAACAAAAAAAATGGCACCAAAGAAATCATCATCTACTTCTGCTGAAATTACCATCAAGGTAACTGAAGGTCTTGTTGTCGACTGGAAATTTCTATATGAACAAACTCAGATCAACCTGACGGACATAATGGACATGGTCGTCCAAGCTGGGCTCAAACCCTTCTTAACCCAATACTCTTATATGTTTCCTATTGAAGTTGAAACTTTCTGGAAGACTGCTACACTTTCAGAGGACAAGAAGTCCATCTCTTGTCAAATTCCCTTCTCCAAGAAGGAGTCTCCAAAGGAATTCATCCTATCTGCTTCCACCATTGCCAAGAACTTCAATTTGCCTAATGAGGGTGAGGCACTGGATTCTGTTACGTTGAAACAAATTAAGGAAGCATGGGCAATCATGAGTGCGTACGACGATGTTCCTTACACTCAGTACTTCGAGAAGAAAGACCTGGTGTCCAAATACCGGTTATTGGCTGATTTCTGCAGCAAGATCATAGAATGCCGCGTGGGAACCTTTGATAAGGTAAATCCTGTTCAATTTCAGATGATGGTTGCTATACTCTTCAACATCAAAATCAACTGGAGTGAGTACATCTTCGGACGGTTTCGGGACAGTCTAAGCGCTTCAAATAAGCCTTATGGACTCATCCTGAGTGACATCTTGTTTAAATCGAATTGTGTGTACTCGTCTGGACTTCCGTTGAATAAGTCCAAGTTGTTGGGAAAAAGGATTCTGACCAATATGTTCAATCCTCCAAAAGTTAGTGGTGCGGCTAGACCCCTATCTGAGCGGCTGGAAGAACGCCAACTGCTTGCTCAAAAGGCTGAGAGACCAATGCCAGAGGAAGCTGTGAAGCGTCCAGCAGCAACGAAGAAGAGAGCCCCCAGAAAACCCAAAGTTAAAATTGCCGTCCCCTCTCAAAAGATTGATGAGGAAACTGATGAGGATGCCGAGGACAAGTTGCCTCTCAAAAGACGAAAGCTGGAAGGAATCATTAAGCAAATAGACTTTGAAGAACCAGCTGTTGATCCTCCCGCTCCTCCGGCTAAACTAGTTGAAGGAGTCAACATTAAGAAAATCTTTAAGCGTTCCAGGACTAGCAAGCGTCAAGCTACTCCTGAAGAGCCTGAGACAGTTGAGCCAAGCGCTCAAGTTGCCGTTGAGCCAAGCGCTCAAGTTGTCGTTGAGCCAAGCGCTCAAGATGTTGCTGTTGAGCCCAGCGCTCCAGAAACTGCTGTTGAGCTTAGTTCTCAGGGTAAGTTTATTTCTTCCCACAGCATTTCTATTCCTACATCTGTAGAAGATCCTGCTCTTATAGAGGATGGCTCTTGTTTTTCAGCTATAGTTCCAGCTGCTGCTGAAGTGTCCACAGATGTTCTGTTGGATGTTGACCTGACTGGAGTTGTAGCTATCGCTCAAGATGTTGCCGCTGAAGTAGCTGCAATTGAACCTGAGGAACCTGCTACTTTAACAGAGGCACGTTCAGAAGGTCAGAACGCTGCTGAAGACGTTAGAGCTCCTCGTCACTTCTTTCAACTCGATCCGCTGAAGACAATTGATCATTCAATTAACTATATGCCCCAGCGCTCGACGAAGATTTCATTCCTGCAGGATATAATATAGAAAGATATATTGCTGCAGAAGCTGACGCTGCAAGACTGATTGACTTTGACAGCGCAATCAAAGCAACCGTTCTAGACAGACCAGGAGACAGACCTCCTAGATGTGCCGTGGATGTGGCTTACTATCTTGACAATGGCCACAGCAGACCAACTGGTTCGCGCTAAGGGATTACACTGTTCGTGTGTATGATCCTCTCCGTCCTAGCTTTCTCAATCCCTCAGAGTCAGTCTTGAACAGAGAAGGTTACACACATTTCCCTCAGACGGCTCACAGCCCTGAAATCTTGCATCGGTCCGTCCTCTCTGTCTATGGAAAAATAAAGAGATTCATGCTGGTGAGCGCCTTGAATCGTTGACCGATCTGCTCCAGACTGAAGCTGATGCTTACTTTGACAGCGTCTGGAATGCCAACTATCAGCCTGATAAGCACCGCTTTGAAGCCATAAGAGATATTCATCTTGAAGGTATTCGTGCTATGGTGACTGCTGGCACAGACTTCTGTATAAATGAAGTAAATTGGGTTGAAGCGTACATGGGACATAAATACACCTTCCCAGAGTTAGTCCAAGCTCCCCATCTTTTCGGCATAGGCATGCATGACAAGAAGCGTCAATTCGCCAAGTATTGCCTCCTGAAGCGTCAACAAAGACTCGGACCTGTTCTCAAGCTCCCAATTATTAGACATCAAATAGAACAATGTCTACGTCAAGAACTTCAGAGATTATCCCTCACCCCTCTTCGGTTTAATGCTCAAGCGTCCTCCAGTGGTACAGTTGGTGAACGGTGCTTAAATCTTGCTCCAAGCCACTGTGAAGAAAACTTCAATCTGATGGTAAAGATTCTATCTCCCGTATCTCTCTTTGATAAAATCTTCACTGCCAATCTCAGATCTTGGAACGGCTCAGTGATCAATTCATTCAAAGGATATCCGCTGCTCCCTTCCATTCGCAGTGAGGTACTCAATCACTATGAGTCTGTTCTTTCTCTGCTTGAAAGGAATCAAGAGCTCGCTCAAGCCATTTATCCGTATCTTGAAGAGTACTATGCGGACTGTGTGCCTACACATCGACGTCCTGCATCTCTTCCCTCAGATTGCTTGATTGGATTTTCCAGAACTCACTGCACAGATTCACTATTCTCCATCGCTCAAGCGCCGTCCAAAGTTTTCCCAGATCATGTGCTGGATATCATTGGTCCAATGTACATCAGGGCCATTGATAGTCCTCTTCGCACATTTATCTCCGGTACTTGTATGTCCAGGACCAGACTCATTGAACTCTTGGATTCTACATCCACCTCTTATGCCGACTCAGCAAGCTGGAACTTCCAATTCACTGACTTTCGCCAACCTGAGTCAACGCTTGAGGAAGCGCCTGCTGAGACATCTGAAGCGTCCAAATCTGCAGATACCAGTATTCCTGACGCTCCTGAACATGCTACCATTGATAGTGCTGAAGATACTTCCCTGGATATTCGAGGTACTGTTTTTGATCCAGCCTATCAAGTTCCTTTTGACTCTCTCAAACACTCATCACGGTTCAAGCGACCAGCTCCTCAAGCGGTTCAATCAGATGAGAGTCAAGCCTTCGGTCCCCTGCTTAAATCTGTTTTGGAGACAATTAGCGCTCAAGCTACTCAGAGTGAAGAATCTCTCCATTGGATTAAGGAAGACCTGGCAAAGATTGAAACTCACGTAATGAGCGCTCAGATTGCTCATATGCGTAGTTCAGCTCAAGCGGCAGTTGGTGAGTGCAAACAAGACTTTCAAGAAATGCAGGATGCTGCCCACGCAACCCAACTTGCCATGAAAGAAGAACTTGAAAAGCGCCTTGCAACCCTTGAGATCTCTGTGAATGACGCCACCAGCGCTAAGCTTCTTGTTATGCAGGAACGCTTCGACAAGCGTCTGGATGACATCACAGATTCCTTATCTCAGATTGCTCATCAGGTAAGTGTACTCACAAACCACTTCTTAAAATCTGATGATGGCAATAAGGGGGTAGAGAAGAAGAAAGGAGAAAAGCGGAAAGCGTCCAGTTCAAAAGTTGAAAATCCTCCGTCTCCTAAGCGTCAAATGCCTCCTTCTCAGTCTGCGCTAATCTCCCGTCTTGGATAACTGCTCTGAAACAAAGTTCATCCGGACGCCCAGTAGTACACTAAGGGAACCTCCTAGAGCGTTATATCCAAACCTACCAATTCCTACAACGAGCACTGCTTGAA
>WHWC01000288.1:0-33428 GCA_019426215.1 Buddleja alternifolia
TTGTTAGGAATTTCATGTTAGATGTTTTGATGATGACAATTAGGACTTTGTGTTAGACCCCAAAATATGTAAGTTTGATTTTAGTAGAAAATTTGTATAAGCTTGAAGCGTTAGTTTTGTAATAGGCTTATTAGGCTTTGTTTTATTTTACTTTAGATTGTTAGGCTAAGTAGTCTTAGGCTGAGCGTCTGATAATTTCTGAGTGAGTTTATCAGTGGTAAAGTTCGAAGACTCAAGCGCCTGATTTCTGAAAGAAGATAAAAGTCTCCAAGCGTCCAATTGACCAGCTACATCAAGCGTTTCCTTATGGGACAGAAGTAATTTCACCTGAATTTATTTCTAAGTCCAGAAGGAGTTTAATGCAAATATTCTCAAAGCATTAAGTACCAACGGGTATTTAATTCAAATGCATTAAATGCTGATAAGAGCATTAAATGTGATAAGCACTTTCAGACGTACGGAGAAGCCACCCTATTGGACTGTCAACTATCTCAGACTGCAGCACCAACTTTTGTGCAGCAGATTTTCAGGAAAAAGGACAAAAGTTGTTCACTCGCGGAAGTGAGAGACACGCGCCTGTGCATGTGTCAAACGGACACTTTCTCCAAGAATGCCTATAAATAGGACTTCAACAACAAGCCAAATACAACAATTAATCTTCAAGTCGAATTGCTGTTGCATTGAAGTCTCATTCCTTAAACTCTCAGAAAAGCCAGAATATTCAAGAAAACATTCCCTCTGCTTTTCTTCAATCCTGAGACAGTCAACAAATATCTCAAACATTCTTTTCGAAGAAACCACTTTCCTACTGAGATATTTCCAAGTTGTTTGAACTTCATCAAAATCAAACAAACCGTTTTAGAAAAACCCATCCAAGCCTCGCGATCTGTGTGAAGTCGAAGTTGGATACTTGCATCATTTCTGGGTGAAAGAAGCAAGGAGATTGAAGTGATTTGGAGCAGAAATCTGTGTGATCAAGGAGCTCAAGTCATCGACATCTATCTCTCCCTATTGTGTAGAAGATTCTGTGTGATTCTTTGAGAATCACTTTAGTGGATTGCCTCCAAGTGTTCAAGGAGAAGAAGGACGTAGTTGGGATTACATCACCCAACGAACCTTACAAATATTGTGTTATTTACTTTTCAGTCAATTCTTTCATATCATATCATTGCATAAATTGATTAAGTAAAATACAATCAAACGCTAAGCAACTAAGAAACTTCTGGTGACGCTAAAGCTTTCAAAAGAAGACTAGAAAAATCATTCCGCTGTGCTAACACTGATTAAAGAACTGAACGCTTAAACCCACTCGGTTAAAGTATTCAAATCTTGAAGTCTAAGTTAACTCTCTAAAAAACAGTCTTCATCAGACGCTTAACCTAAGCGTTTATATTTCTAAGTAAACGCTCAGTCAAGCGTTCACATTTCAAGCGTCCAAAATCATTTTAATACGAAACCTTTTTGAAGTAAAAAAAGACTTCAGGGTCTATTCACCCCCTCCCCTTCTAGACCCTTTCGTATGCCACTTGGGACCAACAAGTGGTATCAGAGCGGTTAAAGTTGAGACTTGAAAATCTCCAAGCATAACTGCTTGTTTAGATCCTATTTAAAAAAAAAATCAAGGTGCTTTTAAATTATTTTTTTTTATGGCATTTGCTAAAGTTCCCAAACTGACTGAATCAAATTATGACACATGGAAAGTCAAAGCATTTACATATCTCTGTTCATGTGATGATGACATGTGCGATATCATTTCAGATGGGCCAATCAAAATATATAAAGTTATCACGAGAGCGCCTGGAGCCACAGAAGAAACTCCAGACGGTTACGCTGACAAACCAAAACAAGAATGGTCTCCAGACGAGCGCCGAAGAGCAAATTTGGACAATGTCGGACGAAATGCTCTGTATACAGCTATCGGTGACAATGATAATATTTTCAACAAGATTAAGTCATGTAAAACAACTAAGGAAATCTGGGATAAGTTAGCCATGATTTGTGGTGGCTCAGCTCAGATTAAAGAGAACAAACTTTCCATTGCCAAGGAAAAGTTTAATGGATTTAAGATGCTACCCAATGAAACGTTAGAGCAATTGGATATAAGATTTACAGCTCTAGTTACAGAACTTACATCGTTGGGAATGGATTTACAGAACCGAGAAATGGTGGTCAAAATCTTTAGAAGCTTACCAAGTAAATTCTTGATGAAGACAACCGCTATGAGAGAATCAAATATGCTGGATCTTCTAACTCCAGAAGACGCCTTTTCAGAACTAAAAGCATTTGAGTTCGAGTTGAATTCTGCCAGTGATATTGTGAGTAGTCCAGTGATTGAATCTGGAGCGCTTATTGCATCAATCAAGGGCAAATCGGGTAATAAAGGAAAGAATTCAGATATCAATGAGGAAGAAGAGTTGGCTTTGCTGAATAGATTCAGGAAGTTCTTGAGATATGAAAAGAAAGGAAAAGGTTTCAATAATCAAGGACAAAGTTCATATCAAGCGCCCACTCCAGTACAACAACAGTACCAAGCGCCTCAGTATTTTGCTCCTTCACCCCAAGCGCCTGTTCAATATCAAGCGTCTACTCAAAATCTCTCAGCACCCGTGGTCTCAAAGCCACACACTGCAAGGTTATCAAATGAACAAAAGATGAAAACTAATCTTTGTTATAATTGCAGGAAACCAGGGCACTACCAGGTAAATTGCCCTTATCCAAATGTATCCAAGCCCTCAAGGCAGGAGGATTATGTGGATAGAAACCAATTCAGGAGCAACCTTCGTCAACAAGGTTTGCTAGCGGAATCAGAACCAGCGTCCGCACCTGAAGATTTGGAGTCTTCAGAAGAGAGCAGTGATGATGATGAGCTAGTGGATGACTCAGCGCTTATTTGTCTCATGGCTAGAGATGATGAAGCATCTCCTGAGGTGAACACTGAATTATCTATTCCTCTCTCTTATGAAGAACTACTTGACAAAGTCAAAGAATACTAAAGATTGTCAAGATGCCGACAAAGTATATCAAACTCACTACGATATTATCTCATCGCTTACAAGTGATAAAGTAACGCTCAAAGCAGAGTTGAAAATTCAGCAACAATGCATTGAGAAGAACCAATCGCTTGAAAGTGAGATTACCCAATTGAAAAGTGATCTTGATATAATAGTCAAGAGAGAAGCTGAGCTGATGGCTAGACTTGCCAAGTCAGAACAGCTCGTCTCATCGTTGTCCAAAGCATCCAGAAAGCTCGACAATGTGACTGAAATAACAAGGTTATTTGGAGAAAAGACCGGTTTAGGATGCAATAAATTCGGTAAACAACCAAACAAACCTAATGTTACAGCAAACAACAAAGGAAAGGGTGTTTCTTGTTGAGAAAGGTTCACAAGGTCAAAAGCAAAATGAACCAAGCGACAAAGGTACGAGGCCAAATGAGAAAGCCAAAGCTGACTCAGGCAAGGGAAAGGCGAAAGCAAATGATTCACAAGAAGATTCATCCAAACGCTCAAAAGGCCAAGGGTAAACCTAACCACTGTGAATCAAGCGCTAAGCGTCCAGCACCAAAAGTGCAACCTAAGCCAGCGCCAAGGAAATACCAGCGTCAATATCCACAAAGATCTAGTTCATATTATCGCTACTATGATGATTATGATTATGACTATGATTATGATTGTTATTATAATCAAGGATATTATTATACACCCAAAAAGCACACACAACACAATGTGAAACCCAAAAGGCCAATATTCCTACAATGAAGACTAGGCAAATATGGGTTCCTAAAGTTCTAATTGAAACTGACAATGTTACTAATGTTAAAGGACCCAAGCAACAATGGGTACCTAAACAGAAATAGAACTTCCCTTCTTGAGTGCAGGTACCTAGAGCTAGAGTCGATACATCTGTTTGGTACTTCGATAGTGGATCGTCAAGGCACATGACTGGTTCCAAGGATCTTCTGATCAACTATCGAGCTGCCAATGGTCCTCAGGTTGTATTTGGTGACAACTCCAAAGGTAAAACCAAAGGTATAGGTACTGTGCATAGGGGGAACATCATGATAAGTGATGTTTACTATGTTGAGGGTCTAAAGCACAATTTATTAAGCATAAGTCAATTTTGTGATAAAGGCTTTGAAGTCATATTCTCAAGTGACTGTTGCTATATAAATGACGCTAAGACTAAGTCTACTAAATTGAAAGGAAAAAGAACTAACAACGTATATTTGGTAGATTGGGGTTCAACACTTGATAACAACCCAACATGCTTTGTTGCTAAAAATGAATCTAAAAAGGGTTGGTTATGGCATAGAAAAATGAACCACCTCAACTTTAAAACAATCTCTCAGCTTATAAGTCAAAATCTTGTAGAGGGATTACCAAATGGACCATTTCACAAGGATCGCCTTTGTGACGCTTGTCAAATGGGTAAACAAGTTAAGTCATCGTTCAAGAGAAAACCTCATCTATCTACCTCTAGAATACTTGAACTACTTACTATTTATCTGTTTGGACCTGTTCAAACAACCAGTGTAAGCGGTAAAAAGTATACTTTGGTGATAGTAGATGATTTCTCTCGATTTACTTGGGTGGAATTTCTGTCATCCAAAGATGAAACATGTGACAAGTTAACAACGCTTATTCGACAACTTCAAACATTGAAAGATCTTAAAGTTGCAAGAATAAGAAGTGATCACGGTACTGAGTTTTCTAACAAGATTGTTGAGAAGTTTTGTGCAGAAAATGGAATACATCATGAGTATTCAGCTCCCAGAACTCCCCAACAGAATGGTGTTGCTGAGCGCCGGAACAGAACGCTAAAGGAAGCCGCTAGGACTATGTTAGCAGAATCCAAGCTTGCTCCTAGATTTTGGGCCGAAGCGATCAACACTGCGTGTTACACTCAAAACCGTTGCATGATCAACAAGCAGCATGGGAAAACTCCATATGAACTATGGAAGGGACGTAAGCCAGATGTCTCATATTTTCACGTCTTTGGTTCTAAGTGCTTTATTCATAATAATGGATCCCAAAGCCTAAAGACATTTGATCCTAAAGCGGATGAGGGAATCTTTCTAGGCTACGCCAAGAATGGGAAGAATTTTCGCATCCTAAACAAGGGCAAATCGAAGGTTGAGGAATCTATTCATGTTGTTTTTGATGATGCTAACCAAGAACCGAGTAAGGTTCATATAAATGATGTAGGAGTTGAAGATCTTTGTCATCAAGCGTCTAAGATTACTATTGATGAAGATACTGACGACGATGATGAGATCTCAGTGCCACCTCCTAAGATTACTCGTGAGATTACTCTGGATAATTATATAAGAAATGCTGATGATCATGAAGAGAGTGATCATCAAGAGCAAACAAAGGAATTGTGAATTTGAAGCGCCTACGCAAGAAGGTAGTCAAGCGTCTGATCCCCAAGCGCCTGTTCAATCTCTTAACCCCTTCCAACCAGATAGACTATGGCTGCGAGATCATCCACCAGAGCAAATTATTGGAGATATTGGAGCGCCTGTTAGAACTAGAGCCGCTACATTCAATGAGGCTATGTTCGCAAGCTTTTTATCTCAGATGGAACCTAAGAAAGTGGATGAAGCGCTAAGTGATCCAAGTTGGATTGAAGCCATGCAAGAAGAACTTAATCAATTTGAGCGTAGTAAGGTTTGGACACTAGTACCAAGACCAACTCACCAAGGAGTCATTGGAACTAGATGGGTTTATAGAAACAAGATGGATGAGAATGGCATTGTAATAAGAAACAAGGCCAGACTCGTAGCTCAAGGATATTGCCAAGAAGAGGGCATTGACTTTGATGAGACATACGCTCCTGTCGCCCGTCTTGAAGCAATCCGCATGTTTCTAGCGTATGCAGCGTTTAACAAGTTTACAGTGTATCAAATGGACGTGAAGAGTGCCTTCCTGAATGGTAAACTCCAAGAAGAAGTATATGTGGAGCAACCACCGGGATTCTTCAACTACCATGGTAAGGGTATGGTGTACAAGCTAGACAAAGCACTTTATGGGCTTAAGCAAGCACCCCGAGCATGGTATGACACTCTCTCTATCTTTCTTATTGGTAAAGGCTTTTCAAAAGGCAGCGTTGATACAACGTTATTTAAAATTACCAATAACGAAGATATTCTCTTAGTCCAAATTTATGTTGATGATATCATATTTGGCTCTACTAACAAGCGTCTGTGTGAGAAATTTTCGAAAATGATGCAAGAACAATTTGAAATGAGCATGATGGGTGAGTTAACTTTCTTCTTAGGATTACAAGTTAAACAACTCCCTAATGGAATATTTATTAACCAAGCTAAATATACGAGAGACATGATTAAGAAATTTGGTATGGAAAATACATCATATTCAAAAATTCCAATGAGCCAAACGCTTAAGTTAGATAAAGATGAAAGTGGAAAGAAAGTTGATATCACTAATTATAGAGGTATCATTGGATCACTTCTTTATCTTACTGCCAGTAGACCTGATATCATGTTTTCGGTATGCATGTGTGCACGATTTCAAGCTGATCCTAAAGAGTCACACTTAATTGCTGCCAAGAAAATCCTTAAATACCTAAAAGGCACACAAAATGTGGGCTTATGGTATCCTAGGGATTCTCCTTTTGAACTAATCGGTTACTCAGATGCAGATTTTGCAGGTTGCAAAATAGATCGTAAAAGTACTAGTGGTACTTGTCAATTTCTAGGTGATAGGTTAGTTTCATGGCATAGCAAGAAACAACAATCCATAGCTACCTCCACAGCCGAAGCTGAGTATGTAGCTGCAGGAAGTTGTTGTGCACAAGTTTTATGGATGAGGCAACAACTTAGAGATTATGGAACAATCCTAGGTCCAACCCCCATTCATTGTGATAACCAAAGCGCTCTAGCCATGACTCAAAACCCTGTTCTTCATTCAAGAACCAAACACATTGACATTAGATACCATTTCCTTCGTGACCATGTTCAAAAGAAAGATATCTCCATGCATTTTATTGGAACTGACAAACAATTGGCAGATATCTTCACCAAAGCGCTCAACGAACAACGCTTTCTCACTTTGAGAAGTGAACTAGGTATGATTGATTTAAACGCCTAATCATCAAGCATCATACTTTATTAGACATACAATTTAGGGGGAATCCACTTGGTTTATGTCTAAAAGTTTTCTTTGCAAAACAAAACAAATGGTACAAGTTATCAAATTTAGGGGGAACCTTAAAATTATAATTGAACATAACTAAGCGTCAATGATCAAAAACTTTCAGATGCATGATCATCAACACTCAGTATTCTTTTGTGTAATATGTTGGACGCTAAACCGTAAAAGGGATTTAGCTTTAAGCGTCCATATTGTCTCCAATAAGTGGTATTAAGCGTTGAAACTATTCCATTCAACACTTAATATAAAAATGATTTAAAAAAAAAATCATGCATAAAACCTTTTACACGCTTCTTGAAGTAGTGGATAGACTCAACAGTCTATTATGTACTCTATCCACACACTTCTATCACATCAAACTGGCGGGTAATCAAAAACTTTTTCAAAATGACGGTTCAGAGATAGCACGTGTTTGTGTACGTGTCAGTGTACAAACGGGCGCGTGCGTTACACTCTGAAAATGCCAAACGTTTTTAAAACTTTAACTCGGATGTCAAATCTTTATATGAGAATTACCAAATGTAACTTCTCTCTATTACACAAAACTCGCGTCCGCGGTTAATGAATTCATGGCTGAGATTAAAACTCTTTACACGTGTGTCAATCCTACAGAGATAAGAGAACACAAGTTTCAAAAATTAACCTCTGTCATTTAAAACACAATTTGCAGAAAATTCATTTACTCATACTCAAAAATCTCTGCAAATTTACTTTCTCTCTCTCTCAAAAGCAAAAGCAAATCTCAGTTCATCTCTTTCACTAAAAATGGCACCAAAGAAATCCTCGTCTACTTCTGCCGAAGCTACCATCAAGGTTACTGAAGGCCTTGTTGTCGACTGGAAATTTTTGTATGAGCAACCTCAGATCAATCTAACAGATATGATGGATATGGTCGTCAAAGCTGGGCTCAAGTCATTCTTGACTCAATACTCGTATCTGTTTCCAACTGAAGTGGATACCTTCTGGAGGACTGCCAAACCTTCAGAGGACAAGAAGTCTATCTCTTGTCTAATTCCTCTATCCTCGAAGGAGCCTCCCAAGGAATTCACTCTGACTGCTGCCTCCATTGCCGAGAACTTCAAACTCCCAAATGAGGGTGAGGCACTGGATTCTATTACTTTAAAACAGATCAAGGAAGCATGGACAACCATGAGTGCGTACGACGATGTACCCTACACTCAATATTTCGAAAAGAAAGACCTGGTGTCCAAATACCAGCTATTGGCTGATTTCTGCAGCAAGATCATAGAATGCCGAGTGGGAACCTTTGATAAGGTGAACCCAGTACAATTCCAGATGATGACTGCCATACTCTTGAACATCAAAATCAACTGGAGTGAGTACGTTTTTGGAAGATTTCGGGACTGTTTAAGCGGCTCGAATAAACCGTATGGGCTTGTCCTGAGTGACCTTTTATACAAATCACAGTGTGTATATTCTTCTGGTCTTCCGTTGAATAAGACCAAGTTGCTGGGAAAAAGGATTTTGAACAATCTCTTCAATCCTCCCAAAATTGGTGGTGCTGCCAAACCACTATCTGAGCGTCTGGAAGTACGTCAAGCGTCCGATAAAGAAGCGGAGCGTCCAGTGCCAGAAGAAGCTGTGAAGCGTCCGGCTGCAACCAAGAAGAGGGCTCCCAGAAAGCCCAAAGTTCAATTTGTCGCCTCCACTCAAAAGGATGATGAGGAAACCGATGAGGATGCCGAGGACAAGTTACCTCTCAAGAGGAGGAAGCTGGAAGGGATCATCAAACAAATTGACTTTGAAGAACCAGCTGCTGATCCTCCCTCTCAAACTCTCAAGCTCGTTGAAGGAGTCAACGTGAAGAAAATCTTCAAGCGTTCCAGGACTAGCAAGCGTCGAGCTGCTCCCGTTCCTGAAGAGCCTGAGACTGATGAGCCAAGCGCTCAAGTTACTGTTGAGCCAAGCGCTCAAAGTATTGCTGTTGAGACAAGTTCTCAGGGTAAGTTTATTTCTTCCCACAACATCTCTTTTCCTACATCTGTAGAAGATCCTGCTCTTATAGAGGATAGTTCCTCTCTTTCAGCTATAGTTCCAGCTGCTGCTGCTGAAGCGTCAACTGATATCATCCTGGATGTTGATGTGACCGAAGTCGTTACTATCGTTAAAGATGTTGCCGCAGAAGTTGCTGCAATTGAAGCTGAGGAACCTGCTGCTACAGAGGTTCAGACTTCATCTCCTGTTCAGGCTATAACAGAGGCACGCTTAGAAGGTCAGAGCGATGATGAAGACGTTCCAACGCCTAGACACTTCTTCCAACTCGACCCGGTGACGACGATTGATCATTCAATCAATTATATGCCCCCAGCGCTCGAAGAAGATTTCATTCCTGCAGGATACAACGAAGAGAGATATATTGCTGCAGAGAATGATGTTGCTCGACTGATTGATTTTGACAGTCAAATCAAAGCCATCATACAAGACAGACAAGGAGGCCGAACTCCTAGATGTGACATGGACTTAGCATACTATCTGGATTATGGGCACAGCAAGCCAACCGGGTTCGCCCTAAGGGATTACAGCATTCGTGTGTATGAGCCTCTGCGTCCTAGCTTTCTCAATCCTTCAGAGTCAGTCTTGAACAGAGAAGGCTACACACATTTCCCTCAGACTGCTCATAGCCCTGAAAATCTTGCATCAGTCCATCCACTTCGTCTGTGGAAGAATAAGGCTGCTCATGCCGGTGAGCGTCTCGAATCGTTGACAGACTTGCTTCAGACTGAAGCTGATGCCTATTTTGACAGCGTCTGGAATGCTAACTATCAGCCTGATAGATATCGTTTTGAAGCTATCAGAGATATTCATCTTGAAGGCATTCGCGCTATGGTGACTGCTGGCACAGACTTCTGCATAAATGAAGTTAACTGGGTTGAAGCATATGTGGGACACAAATATACCTTCTCAGAGCTAGTCCAAGCTCCCCATCTTTTCGGCATAGGCATGCATGACAAGAAGCGTCAGTTCGCCAAGTATTGCCTCAAGCAGCGTCAACAGAGAGTCGGACCTGTTCTCAAGCTCCCAATTGTTAGACATCAAATCGAACAGTGTCTGCGTCAAGAGCTTCACAGATTTTCCACTACTCCTCTTCTGTTCAACGCTCAAGCCTCTTCCAGTGGTACATCTGGTGTATTGTGCTTGAATTTTGCCCCAAGCCACTGTGAAGAAAACTTCAATCTGATGGTGAAGATTTTGACTCCTGTCTCTCTATTCGATAAGATCTTCACTGCCAATCTTAGATCTTGGAACGGCTCAGTAATCAGTCCATTCAAAGGATATCCACTGCTCCCTTCAATCCGCAGCGAGGTACTTGATCACTATGAGTTTGTCCTCTCCCTGCTTGAAAGGAATCAAGAGCTGGCTCAAGCACTTTATCCATATCTTGAAGAGTACTATGCTGATTGTGTACCTGCACATCGGCGTCCTACGTCTCTTCCCTCTGACTGCTTGATTGGATTTTCCAGACAATACTGTCCAGATTCACTCTTCTCCATCGCTCAAGCGCCGTCCAAAGTCTTCCCAAATCATGTGCTTGATATCATTGGTCCAATGCACATCAGGGCTATTGATAGTCCCCTTCGCACATACATCTCCGGTACTTGTATTTCCCGAACCAGACTCACTGAACTCTTGGACTCTGCATCCACTTCTTATGCCGATCTAGCACGCTGGAACTTCCAATTCGATGACTTTCGTCAACCAGAGTCAACGCTTGAGGAAGCGCCTGATAAATCAGCTGAAGCATTCAAGTCTGCAGTTACAAGTATTCCAGCGTCTGCTGAAGAACTCGTTCAAGCGTCTCCACCAGAGGATATTCCTGACGCTTCTGAACCTGTTACTGTTGATAGTGCTGAGGATCTGTCTCTTGACATTCGAGGTACTGTTTTTGATCCAGCCCATCAAGTTTCTTTTGATTCTCTCAAACACTCATCAAGGTTCAAGCGACCGGCTTCTCAAGCGGTTCCTTCAGATGAGAGTCAATCTTTTGGTCCTTTGCTTAAATCCGTCTTGGAGAATATTAGCGCCCACGCTACTCAGAACGAAGAATCTCTCCATTGGATTAAAGACGATCTGGCAAAGATTGAAACTCACGTAATGAGCGCCCAAATTGCTCATATGCGTAGTTCAGCTCAAGCGGCTGTTGGAGAGTGCAAGCAAGATTTTCAGGAAATGCATGATGCCACTCAAGCAATCCAACTTGCCATGAAAGAAGAGCTTGAGAAGCGCCTTGAAACCCTTGAGACCTCTATAAATGATGCTACCAGCGCCAAGCTTCTCGCTCTGCAGGAACGCTTCGACAAGCATCTGGATGACATCACAGATTCTATGTCTCAGATTGCTCATCAGGTCAGTTTACTCACAGATCATTTCTTAAAGTCTGATGATGGCAATAAGGGGGAAAAGAAGAAGAAGAAAGGAGAAAAGAGGAAAGCGTCTAGTTCAAGAGCTGAAGAGCCTCCGTCTCCTAAGCGTCAAGTGCTTACTTCCACTTCTGCGCTTAGTCTTTCGTCTTGGATAACTGCTCAAAGTACATCTGGAGCGCCCAGTAGTACGCTAAGGGATCCTCCTAGAGCGTTATATCCAAATCTACCAATACCTACAAGAGCACTGCTCGACCAGTTTGACATCCCTCTTCAAAGAACGTCCATTCCAGAGCCTACAGATCCAAGAATCTTAGCTGAAGAGAGGAAGATGACTGACTTTATCCAAGCTTTTCGAATCTGCCTAAGGTATATTGGTATTGACCCAACTGACTGGGACAATCATTTTACTGCCTTCAAGAAGAGACAACAAGAAGAAAACAAGCTCATAATCAACAAAGATCATGAAGCAATGATGACCTTGGAAGACAATCTGACTGAAGCTATCCGAGCTGAAATGCCCAAGCGATACAGAGTCAGACCAAGACATTAAAGCTTTCTGATTTTACATTATCTATATTCTTGTCTCTTATATCTTCACTTGTTCAGTTGTAAAAATGCCTGTAATTCTCGATATATATAAAATGCATTTTTCAGCTGAAACATCTCGTTGAAGCGTAACTAACTTTAACTAACGTTATCTAATCAAGCTAACTTTTACTTTTAGCTGTCTAACTCTTGAACTATAAAAGAGTAAGTATTGCCATCATCAAAAAGGGGGAAATTGTTAGGAATTTCATGTTAGATGTTTTGATGATGACAATTAGGACTTTGTGTTAGACCCCAAAATATGTAAGTTTGATTTTAGTAGAAAATTTGTATAAGCTTTGAAGCGTTAGTTTTGTAATAGGCTTATTAGGCTTTGTTTTATTTTACTTTAGATTGTTAGGCTAAGTAGTCTTAGGTTGAGCGTTTGATAATTTCTGAGTGAGTTTATCAGTGGTAAAGTTCGAAGACTTAAGCGCCTGATTTCTGAAAGAAGATAAAAGTCTCCAAGCGTCCAATTGACCAGCTACATCAAGCGTTTCCTTATGGGACAGAAGTAATTTCACTTGAATTTATTTCTACGTCCAGAAGGAGTTTAATGCAAATATTCTCAAAGCATTAAATACCAACGGGTATTTAATTCAAATGCATTAAATGCTGATAAGAGCATTAAATGTGATAAGCACTTTCATACGTACGGAGAAGCCACCCTATTGGACTGTCAACTATCTCAGACTGCAGCACCAACTTTTGTGCAGCAGATTTTCAGGAAAAAGGACAAAAGTTGTTCACTCGCGGAAGTGAGAGACACGCGCCTGTGCATGGGTCAAACAGACACTTTCTCCAAGAATGCCTATAAATAGGACTTCAACAACAAGCCAAATACAACAATTAATCTTCATGTCGAATTGCTGTTGCATTGAAGTCTCATTCCTTAAACGCTCAGAAAAGCCAGAATATTCAAGAAAACATTCCCTCTGTTTTTCTTCAATCCTGAGACAGTCAACAAATATCTCAAACATTCTTTTCTAAGAAACCACTTTCCTACTGAGATATTTCCAAGTTGTTTGAACTTCATCAAAATCAAGCAAACCGTTTTAGAAAAACCCATCCAAGCCTCGCGATCTGTGTGAAGTCGAAGTTGGATACTTGCATCATTTCTGGGTGAAAGAAGCAGGAGATTGAAGTGATTTGGAGCAGAAATCTGTGTGATCAAGGAGCTCAAGTCATTGACATCTATCTCTCCCTATTGTGTAGAAGATTCTGTGTGATTCTTTGAGAATCACTTTAGTGGATTACCTCCAAGTGTTCAAGGAGAAGAAGGACGTAGTTGGGATTACATCACCCAACGAACCTTACAAATATTGTGTTATTTACTTTTCAGTCAATTCTTTCATATCATATCATTGCATGAATTGATTAAGTAAAATACAATCGAACGCTAAGCAACTAAGAAACTTCTGGTGACGCTAAAGCTTTTAAAAGAAGATTAGAAAAATCATTCTGCTGTGCTAACACTGATTAAAGAACTGAACGCTTAAACCCACTCGGTTAAAGTATTCAAATCTTGAAGTCTAAGTTAACTCTCTAAAAACAGTCTTCATCAGACGCTTAACCTAAGCGTCTATATTTCTAAGTAAACGCTCAGTCAAGCGTTCACATTTCAAGCGTCCAAAACCATTTTATACGAAACCTTTTTGAAGTCGAAAAAGACTTCAAGGTCTATTCAACCGCCCCCCCCCCCTTCTAAACCCTTTCGTATGCCACTTAGGACCAACAGTATTTAATCCAATGGGAGAGTTTTGCGTTTAATTAGACTCACTTTGCACATTAGTCATTTATAGCGCGCATACATAGATTATATAAAATAGAAAACGCCTAGCAAATCCATCACATTGCTTTCCATGGACTTATCTAGATTGAGTCAAGCGAATGGCTCAATCGAGGGCTACGGAACCTATAAGATCTAATCTATGTCTAACTTTAGGTCTTCCAACTCCAAGCAAATCCTCTTCCAAAAAGGTCCTATTCTAATTACATAGAAAAGAATGCATCTTATACATAAATCTGTGGAAAATTAAAATACAAGTTGGAGGGTACTTAAAGACCTGATACAACGAAGAAAACAAAACTAGAAATAAAATCTAGTCCATGGAAGGCTTACCACAATAACAAGCATCAAAGTATGATATAAAACGATAGCTAATATGTTGGAGTCGTTTCCAAAAGAAATAAATTAAAATCTAATTATAATTTAGTGTGGTTTGGAAATAATAGAATTAATTTAAATCTAATTATAAATTAATTCAACTTTAATCCTATGTAATAATAAATTCAATTTAATTTCAAAAAATTAATTTCCAATTGATTCAACAAAGAATTTAATTCAAAATTAATTTCTTTGTCTAGGATCATTTCAATTTAAATCCAATTTCAAATTAAGAATAAAATTAATTTTTAAAAAATTATTTTGTCCTTTTATTAATTTTAAAACTATTTTAAAATAAATATTTTATTTAATTTTAAAACAATTTTAAAATAACTATTTAATTTAATTTTGAAAAAACTTGGGTTGACCCATAGGTCTATCTATGGGTTGACTCGTGGGTCAAACCCGGCCAGTTTAAAAATAAAAATAAATCAGGCCACGAAGTGACCCGATTGCATGGGCCGCGCAACTGGGCGGGCACTGTGTGGCCCATTAGGGCCATACAACGGCCTGCCTGGCCAACTGCAGTGCGCGCAGCTGTCGGGTGGCTTGTGTGCCCGTCTCAACTTTTTTGAGCCGAATTCCAGTAACTTTTCAAACCACAAATCTATGTTCATATTTCAATTCATATCCAATACAAAAAACTGATTTATATTCAAAACTTAAATCATGCAATCATCTAATAATTCAGATTTAACTTTAAAAAATAAATCTACACATGAAAAATCATAATCTAATAATATTTTTCATCATAAACATAAATATCCAACATATTCATATAAAAAAATCATTAAAAGCCATTAAGTTAGCTTTGATATCACTGTTGTGAATCCTGGTTCATGGCAGCGGAAACGTAAAACATATCTGGATTAACAATCGGATAGCCTTTGGGTTTTAATGATTTTGTAAAATTTGAAAATTATGAAAAAGATAAAATCAAATTTCATCGAATTACTAGCCTTTGATTTGAATCAAATTCTTGATCTTTCGGATAGTAGCAATAGAATAACTCCTGCCTCTAGATATCACGCTGGAAGAAGCTTGAAGAAAAAATCCACCACCTTAGGACTCCAAGAGGCCGATGGCTACACAAGGAGGAGAGAGATTTTTCTCTTCTTCTTTCTTTACTGTCAAGTTATTTGTGAGAGCTTAGGATTTTTCAACTACGTAGTTAGGTATATATAAGGAGTAGTGGATTTGGAATTAATTAATTTCTTGAGCCCATCAAACTCCTACACACACGCCTAACTCATCCAATATTGGGCTAGGTTGACTTTCAACTTAGTCCAATTATTAAGTCCAACATATTTTAATCTAATTATAATAGGATATTAAATAATAATCATCTTAATTGAATAATCTACTTATTAATTTAGAATAGGATGACTATAATAAATAAATCTAATTATTTATTATTATTAATTTATTTCCATTAATCTAATTAATCAAATAAATTAATATGTTCATAATAAATACATCTAATTATTTCTTGTTAATTTATTTTCATTAATCCAATTAATCAAACAAATTAATTTGCTCATCAAATGGCAAATTACCTAATTTATATATTTGACAACAAAAGAATTTTCTTCGCTCAATTCCTTTAGAGCGCGACTCTCTAGGTTCGTCTCAATTGGCATTGGGAGGATACCAAGGATGTGATTGTCGCCTAGCCAGTCTCGTGGACTCGCACCAAAAACCCAGTTGAGATGAATATATTAGATCAATACGAACCTTTAGGTCACATAAACCCTCTAAGTATAAGCCTTTTACTGTAACATCCCAATCCAGTGAGAGTTATGGTTTGTGTCAAACTCACAGGACTCGATGTTGTGCTCAATGAGTCATAGTAAGATGAAATTACTAAACTACCGTTGTGTACTATACACAAGTTAGTTTTCCTATTTTGGCCAAAGACTTATAATTTCATTTACCTTTGATCACATAGGACGTTAACTCGTTTACTACTCGAGACAGTGAATCCCATATTGATAATCACCGAACAATTGCAACTTGTCCTTCTGAACCGCACTTCGAGTTTGATCCTACCAAATGGTGAATTGGATCTAACTACTCTAATAACTCGTTCAGTGTCACAAGTCCAATCTTCGTGAATCCTTAGGTGTAAGGCTCACGCACACTACTGTGACTAGTAATTCAATCATTGACAGTCAACAAGTAATTACCAATGTGATTGAATTATGACGAGCCGTGTTCGAATATATCAATTCTAGTGATATATCTATGGCACAAGCTCCCACCATCTAAAGTGACCGATTGACACTCCTTGGCAAAGCTTGTGTCATATAAGTCTGGTCTTAATGCCTAATTAAGACTCTTCGACTTGTGAACTCTAGTTTAAGTAAACAAGGAGCCGACACTTCTGGTGACGTTCTCCTCAAACCATCAGAAGTAGAAACCCTCTCTTGATTACTCGAGACTTATTTGTTCAATACTTATACTAATGCCATCAAGATTGATATGAACAAAACAAGTGCTTCTATTTAAATTATTGAGAGTTTGTACAATATAAAACTAAATGCCCTAATAATATAATTCCTCTAGGCATGAAGGGCATAATCCTAACAATGGAGAATGGTAGGATACTTTTAAATAGGAGATCACCTATATAAGTGTGAGGTGTAGGCCGCCTCAAAGTGGGTTAAACACTTATGAATCCAAGAGGGAATGCCACGGCCAAAATGGACCCAGTAGTGAGAATGAAATCTGTTCGAGAGACTATGATGTGAATGTAAGGAATCCCGTACAGGAAAATAGAGAATTGCAGCGGAAGATTCGAGGATTCCTACCGGCAGATCACAAAAATAGATCTGATGATTTTTCATGGGTTTCGCAAAATTTAGAACGAATAAACATACCCTTTTGATTCGTTTATTGATTCTGCAGAACAACAATCCTCCAAGGGCTCCTGTCTCTAAATCTTCACGCGAAATGAGCCTTCCAAAGATCCTGAGACTCCTCCTTCTTCACAGTAGTGGACAGCTAGGAGAGAGGGGAGAGAGTTCTTTTCTTTTTGTGATGTGTAATGTTATCTTGTTACTTAGGGTTTGTTCCACTATAGGAGTCCTTTTAAACTCAACTAACTTGCTGAACAAGTTGGAGGCTACTCCAAAAGCCCTAAGTGGCCGCCCCTACTAGGGTTGCCTTGGACTTGGTGGGTTTTTAATATGCTTGTCTAATTTCTAGCCCATCCGTATATATTTAAATTTAAATTCAATTTAAACATAATATATACTATTAATTAATTCCAATTAATTAATGTACTAATCAAATAATTTAATTTAATCCAATTAAATTAAATATTTAATTAATTGATTTAATCTAATTAAATCAATCAGTCCATTTAATTCTATCTAAAAGATTTACACAAAAAGATACATCCCGCTCGTTTCTTATAGCACGACTCTTTAGGTTCGTCTCAATTGGCAAAGGGAGGAATTACCTAAGGATGTGAGTGTCACCTAGGCAGTCCCGTGGACTCACATCGTAACCCAATTGAGTACGAAATGAACGAATCATTTTACGAACCTCTTGATCATAAATGCCGTATGAGTATAAGCCCTTCACTGACGTATCCCGATCAAGTGAGAGTCATGGAAAATGTCAAACTCACTAAACTTGATACTGTGCATTAGATAATAGCATAATGAAATTACTAAACTACCCTCAATGTCCCACATGAGTTAGTTGTTATGCTTTGGCCAAAGACTTATAATTTCATTAGCCTATAATCGCACAGGATACTTTCTCGTTTACTATCGAGACAGTGAATCCCATCTTGGCGATCACTGATCAAGTGCTACTTGTCTCATTGATATCGCACTTCGAGGTCGACCCCACCGACGGGTGATATGGTCCTAACTACTCTGGTAACAGATCCAATAATACAAGCACATTGATCATGAACCCTCAGGTCTAAGGCTCACGCATACTATTACGATCAGTAGTCCAATCATTGGTAGTCACTGAGTAAATACCCATGTGATCGAATTACTACGAGCCGTGTTCGAATATGTCAATTCCATTTACATATCTATGATACTTGCTCCCACTACCCTATAGTGTTCGACTGGCACTCATCGTCAGAGCATGTGTCATACAAGTCGAATCTTAATGCCCAATTAAGATTCTTTGACTTGCGAACCCTTTTAAGTGATAAGGTGTAAGACTCTTCCCATGCCACGTCTTTATTCCACAAAGGGCAAAGAGTCAAACCTTTGTTCACATGGACTATATGTTCAATACTTATTTAGATGCCATAAAGATTTATATGAACAAAATACAAATGCCTTTATTAATATCATTTTACTAGTTTGTACAACATAATGAGATACCCTAATCTAACTATTTGTCGTCATTGGCATCTAGGGCATATACCTAACAATCTCCCACTTGCACTTAATGCCAATCGCTTTGGTATCTTATACCCATCTTCTCAAGATGTTGCTTTAGCACCGCCTGCGCTAATGGCTTAGTGAGTGGGTCAACTATGTTATCTGTTGAGGCTATTTTCTGCACGGTGATGTCGCCTCTTCCAACGATTTCTCGAATTATGTGATATCTCCTCTCTATGTGTTTGGATTTGTCGTGAGACCTTGGTTCCTTTGCTTGCGCGATGGTTCCGTTGTTGTCACACCATAGTGGCAACGGAAGCTCCATACTAGGAACAACTTGAAGTTCAATAATGGACTTATTTATCAAAATAGCCTCCTTGGAGGCAGCCACATATTTAGCTTCGGTGGTCGAATCGGCAGTTGTGCTTTTTTTGGAACTTTACTAAGACACTGCTCCACCGTTCAAAGTGAATATGAACCCAGAAGTGGATTTTCGGTCATCGATGTCAGATTGAAAATCTGAATAAGTATAACCATCCACTTTCATTTCTCCATTGCCATATGTGAGGATCATATCTTTAGTTATTCTCAAGTACTTTAAGATTGATTTCACGGCCATCCAATGTTCTTTGCCTGGGTTAGCTTGAAACCTACTTACTACGCTCACAGCGTATGCAAGATCTGGTCTCGTGCATAACATAGCGTACATGAGACTTCCCACTGCTGATGCATAGGGGATGGTATTCATTTCTCTTCGATCTTCCTCACTTTGAGGACTCATCTTTCTGGAGAGATAAATTCCATGTCTCATGGGCAAAAGACCTCTTTTAGAATTTTTCATCCCAAATCGATTTAGGACCTTTTCTAAGTAGAGGGCTTGGGAGAGAGCTATTGTCTTATTCGATCTATCCATGTAGATTCAAATTCCTAGGACATGGGTGGCTTCTCCTAAGTCTTTCACGGAGAATGTGCTTGAAGGCCATGTCTTAACCGAAGTTAGAAAACCTGTATCATTCCCTATAAGTAGAATGTTGTCCACGTATAGTACCAGGAATGATATCTTGCTCCCACTGACCTTTTTATAGACACATGGTTCATCCTCGTTTTTGATAAAGCCGTTGTTTCGTACTTCTTCATCAAAACGAAGGTTCCAACTACGAGAGGCCGGCTTCAGTCCATAGATGGACCTATTTAACTTGCAGACCTTATGAGAATCGACATTGGATAGAAAACCTTTGGGCTACTCCTTATAGATATCCTCCTCGAGGAATCCATTTAGGAAGGCGGTTTTCACATCCATTTGCCAGATCTCATAATCCAGGTATGCAGCTATTGAAAGTAGAATTCTAATGGATTTGATCATAGCTGCTGGTGAAAAGGTTTCCTCATAGGCAATGCCCTCCTTCTGACTATACCCTTTCGCCACTAGTCTGGCCTTACAGGTATCCACCTTGCCATCCGGACCTATCATTCTCTTATAGACCCATTTGCATCCAATAGGTACAATACCTTTGGGAGGATCTACTAGATTCCAGACTTGGTTGAATACATCTGTTAGGAATTTCATTGTTAGATGTTTTGATGATGACAAGATAGGATTTCATGTTAGATCCCAAAAGAATGTAAGTATACACTTTCATAGAATATATGTATAAGCGTTTGAAAGTTTGTTAGTTTGTGAGGCTGGTAATTTTTATCTTTGTAGATTTTAGACTAAGTGATAGATACTGAGTCGCTAATAGAATTCTAGGTGAGTCTATTAGAGATGAAGTTGAAGATCAGCGTCTGAGGTCAGAAGAAGATGAAGATTTATCTTAAGCGTCCGTCAAGCGCTTAAGAGTCTATTTCAGGAGTTATGAATCAAGCGTTCAAGAGAATGTTCTTAGCGCCCAGCTAACGCTAAAGGACTATCCAAGGAGTGTTGATCCAAGCACTCATTTCATTCAAGCAATTCACCTGAAATACTTCCTCAAGTCATCCGATCAGCAACGGTCATTTATTTCCAAGCGGGAAATAAATTCAAAGTGCATTAAAAGTGACAAGACAGTATGACTTGCGGACAAGCCACCTTTTGACTAGACTGTCAGCCTTTCAGTGCTAAAGTATGCTCATGTCCAATCGGAATCAGCAGAAATCAAGGAATGTCAGAAAATGGACTATTTGAAGCTCTGCGTGAGGAACACGCGCCTGACTTGTGTCCAATGGACAAATCCCAAGCCTCCCTATAAATAGTACCCTTCAGCTATCTCTATATGTGTGAGAAAAAGACGAAACCGTGAAAGAGAGCTGAGAAATAATTTGAGAGAAAAAAGCTTCCAAACTCCATAGCCAATTGAAATTCAAGAAAGTTAATTCTTTCAACAAACAGTATTTTTGTGTAAGAGAAGCTTGTTGAAGAAGATCTTTCTTGAAGCTCCAATATCCTTAAAGCTTCTCAAATACATTCCAGACAGTCGCCCGATATCTCAAACATCTTCCAAGAAGAACCCTAAACTATTATTGAGACATCCTTAGTTGTTTGAACTTCCCAACATGAAACAAACCCTGTTACAATAAACCCTCAACACCTTTCATCTGAGTGAGAAAGACTGTTGACTTCCACAAGCAGTATTTTTGAGTAAGAGAAGCTTGTTGAAGAAAGGTCTTTATTGGAGCTGAAGTTTGTGTGATCAAGGAGCTCAAGGCCATCTTGGAGAAGATCTTCATTGGAGCTGAAGTCTGTGTGATCAAGGAGCTCGAGATCGTCTTTCCAGAAGTAGAGGATTGAAGTGGCTTGTAGAAGAAATCTGTGTGACCAAGGATCTCAAGTCATCCACATCCATTGCTTCCTTTGTCCCTATATTGTAGAATATTTTGTGTGATTCTTTGAGGATCATTTTAGTGGATTGCCTCCGAGTGCAAAGGAAAAGAAAGACGTAGCTGGGATTACACCACCCAGTGAACCTTACAATTTCTTGTGTCACTTTACTGTCTTAATGCTTTACATTGCATTTGCATATTACATCTCTTAAAGGCTTTAAAACAGTTAAGCGACTATTTGCAAAAAGTGAACGCTAAGCTTTCAAAACAGACTTAAGCGCTTTGCCAAGCGCTAAGCCCTCTGAGCGTTCAAAACTATTTAAAAGGAAAGCAACTAAAGAAAAACTTTTGTAACGCTAAAACATTTTCAAAGAGAAGACTTTAAAATACTTCCACTGTGCTAACCCTGATTAAGCGATTGAAACGTTACCCTACTTTGTAATAGTTGAAATCACTAAGTCTAAGTTAACTTCATAAAACAGTCTTCAAGTAAGCGACTAGTCAAGCGCCTACAATTGTAAGCGACTAGTCAAGTGATTACTATCCTCAAGCGTTCAAAAAAGATTTCAATACAAAATTTTTGAAGTCCTAAAAAGACGTCAGGGTCTATTCAACCCCCCCCCCTTCTCGACCTTTTTGTATGCCATTGTGGGACCACCAATTGGTATCAGAGCGGTTGAAGTTGAAATTTTAAATTTCCAAGCATAACTGCTTGTTCAGATCCCTTTTTAAAATTTTAGTTGCTTTAAAAAATTTCATGGCATTTTCAAAAGTACCTAAGTTGACCGAGTCAAATTATGACTCATGGAAGGTCAAAGCATTTGCTTATCTTTGTGCTTGTGATATCATTTCAGATGGGCCGATTCGAATACTCGAAGTCATCACTAGAGCGCCTGGAGCGACTGAAGCGACTCCAGATGGTTATGTTGAGAAGCCGAAGCATGAGTGGTCAGCTGATGAGCGTCGAAGAGCAAATTTGGATAATGTTGGACGAAACGCTCTATATACAACCATTGGTGACAATGATAACTTATTCAATAAGGTCCAATCGTGCTCTACGACTAAAGAAATTTAGGATAAGTTAGCCACAATATGTGAAGGTTCAACAAAGATGAGAGAAAACAATCTCTCCATAGCCATGCAAAGATTTGAGCAGTTTAAGATGATGCCAAATGAAACGCTAGATCAATTGGATGCGAGATTTTCATCGCTTATTACAGAGTTAGCGTCTTTGGATAAGGAATTGACCAATAAGGAAATGGTCAAGAAGATATTTAGAAGTCTCCCGAGCAAATATTTGATAAAGACCATAGCAATGAGAGAATCACAAATTTTGGACATCATTACGCCCGAACATGTGTTCTCGGAGCTAAGGGCTTTTGAATTCGAATTAGGAGAAGTCAGCGACACCTCGTCTTCAACGACTGCACCCTGAGCCTTAATCGCTACAACAAATAGCAAGGGAAAATCAGTCGGTGAGGTGGAAGCGACAGAATCAGATTCAGATGAGGATCAGGAAACGGATTTATTGGTCAAGAAATTTGAAAAATTTCTAAGACATGAAAAGAGAAATCCTGCTTCTCATTTCTGAAGGTACAATTTATTTTAAACGCTTAATCATTATGCATCATATTTTATTAGACATATACTGTAGGGGGAATTCACTTTATTATATTGTCTAAAAGCGTTTTTCAAAAGTGTTACAAGTTATCAAATTTAGGGGGAACCTTAAAATTGTACTTGAACATATCTTTAAGCGTCAATGATCAAAAACCGTCTTCATTTGCATAGATCATCAACGCTTATCATTATTTGTGCATGATGTGTTAGACGCTCAAATACAAAAGGATTTTAATTTCAAGCGTCAACATAAATCTTTAAACTCTTGGTGTCATATTTCAAATTGGTATGTTAAGCGTTGAACATTCCCTTCAACACTTAATAAAATATTTTACAAAATCATGCAAAAATTTTAAAAAGAAAACTAAACGCAGACTTAGTTGGGATGTTGATTTATCAACGAGTGATATCAAGGATATCTACTAGTTGTATCAACTGTGGTGGAAATCGATAGAGATTTGTCACTGTCCTTCCAGACGTGGAAGCGGCTGTGTAAATCGCTAGGAGATTCCTTTGTTACACTGTCAGTCCAGACGTGAATGAGATTGTGGACGTTGAGCGGTCGATAGAAGTGGTCGAAAGATTATCCCCACACCAACTTGTCCTCCTCCTGAAGCGCTCAAAAGACAATCTCCTTGAGTCGCTTGCCAGTAGTACTTTCCTACACCCAAACGCTTAGAGCAGATTTTGTAGCCTTTCCTCTGATGTTGATGATGTCAAGAAGGGGGAAAAGGTAAGAAAAGCAGTTTAAAAGGGAAGTCAGTTTAAGGGGGAAGTAAGGAAAAAGAAAGGAAACAAGGTTTGGATTTTCAGTATAAATCATTACGCTTTCAATTCCATATATATATGAATGATTTATCGCTGAAACACCTTGTTAAAGCTAATCTAATATTAGCTAACTAATCTAACTTTCTAAACGCTAATTTATATTATTTTGGGCTTTTCTTTGAACTCTTAATCTATAAAAGAGTTATAAGAGTTAAGGTCTTGACATCATCAAAAAGGGGGAAATTTTTAGGAATTTCATTGTTAGATGTTTTGATGATGACAAGATAGGATTTCATGTTAGACCCCAAAAGAATGTAAGTTTACACTTTCATAGAATATATGTATAAGCGTTTGAAAGTTTGTTAGTTTGTTAGGCTTGTAATTTTTATCTTTGTAGATTTTAGACTAAGTGGTAGATACTGAGTCGCCAATAGAATTTTAGGTGAGTCTATTAGAGATGAAGTTGAAGATCAGCGTCTGAAGTTAGAAGAAGATGAGTATTTGTCTTAAGCGTCCGTCAAGCGCTTAAGAGTCTATTTTAGGAGTTATGAATCAAGCGTTCAAGAGAATGTTCTTAGCGCCCAGCTAACGCTAAAGGACTATCCAAGGAGTTTTGATCCAAGCGCTCATTTCATTCAAGCGATTCACCTGAAATACTTCCTTAAGTCATCCGATCAGCAACGGTCATTTATTTCCAAGCGGGAAATAAATTCAAAGTGCATTAAAAGTGACAAGATAGTATGACTTGCGGACAAGCCACCTTTTGACTAGACTGTCAGCCTTTCAGTGCTAAAGTATGCTCATGTCCAATCGGAATCAGCAGAAATCAAGGAATGTTAGAAAATGGACAATTTGAAGCTCTGCGTGAGGAACACGCGCCTGACTTGTGTTCAATGGACAAATCCCGAGCCTCCCTATAAATAGTACCCTTCAGCTATCTCTATGTGTGTGAGAAAAATACGAAACCGTGAAAGAGAGCTGAGAAATAATTTGAGAGAAAAAAGCTTCCAAACTCCATAGCCAATTGGAATTCAAGAAAGTTAATTCTTTCAACAAACAGTATTTTTGTGTAAGAGAAGCTTGTTGAAGAAGATCTTTCTTGAAGCTCCAATATCCCTAAAGCTTCTCAAATACATTCCAGACAGTCACCCGATATCTCAAACATCTTCCAAGAAGAACCATAAACTATTATTGAGAGATCCCTTGTTGTTTGAACTTCCCAACATGAAACAAACCCTGTTACAATACACCCTCAACACCTTTCATCTGAGTGAGAAAGATTGTTGACTTCCACAAGCAGTATTTTTGAGTAAGAAAAGCTTGTTGAAGAAAGGTCTTTATTGGAGCTGAAGTCTGTGTGATCAAGGAGCTCAAGGCCATCTTGGAGAAGATCTTCATTGGAGCTGAAATCTGTGTGATCAAGGAGCTCGAGATCGTCTTTCCAAAACTAGAGGATTGAAGTGGCTTGTAGAAGAAATCTGTGTGACCAAGGATCCCAAGTCATCCACATCCATTTCTTCCTTTGTCCCTAATTTGTAGAAGATTCTGTGTGATTCTTTGAGGATCATTTTAGTGGATTGCCTCCGAATGCAAAGGAGAAGAAGGACGTAGCTGGGATTACACCACCCAGTGAACCTTACAATTTCTTGTGTCACTTTACTGTCTTAATGCGTTACATTGCATTTGCATATTACATCTCTTAAAGGCTTTAAAACAGTTAAGCGACTATTTGCAAAAAGTGAACGCTAAGCTTTCAAAACAGACTTAAGCGCTTTGCCGAGCGCTAAGCCCTCTAAGCGTTCAAAACTATTTAAAAGGAAAGCAACTAAAGAAAAGCTTTTGTAACGCTAAAACATTTTCAAAGAGAAGACTTTAAAATACTTCCGTTGTGCTAACCCTGATTAAGCGATTGAAACGTTACCCTACTTTGGTAATAGTTGAAATCACTAAGTCTAAGTTAACTTTATAAAACAGTCTTCAAGTAAGCGACTAGTTAAGCGCATACAATTGTGAGCGACTAGTCAAGCGATTACTATCCTCAAGCGTTCAAAAGAAATTTTAATACGAAATTTTTGAAGTCCTAAAAAGACTTCAGGGTCTATTCAACCCCCCTCCTTCTAGACCCTTTCGTATGCCATTGTGGGACCACCAACATCGAATCCATTTCCACTTTCATAGCTTCATGCCATTTTGCAGAATCCATATCCATCATTGCCTGGTCATAACTAGAGGGATCATCTCCATGGTTTCCTTCTACTACTGCATGCAAATTATGCTCTCCTTGTAGCAGAGAACCATATCTCACAGGCGGTTGAGATACTCTAGTAGACCTGCGCACTGATGGTTGTGTCGTTTCTGGGTCGGGTTGGGTCTCTTGAACAGTGACTTCCACAGGGGATTCATTTTGTTCTTGTAGAACAATACTTCTACCAGCTCCTCCTTCTCGAATGAATTCTTCTTCGAGAAAGATTGCCTGTAAGGCAACAATGATTCTCTGATCATCGGGAAGGTAGAAAAGGTATCCCATAGAATCCTCGGGATATCCAACGAATCGCCCTTTTATGGACCTAGCCTCCAATTTCTCTGCCTTGGTCTTTTTCACGTAAGCTGGGAAACTCCATATTCTTATTTGTTTCAGATTAGGCTTCCTTCCACGCCATATCTGATACGGTGTTCTAGGAATAGATTTGGAGGGACATCTATTCAGAACGTGAGTTGCTGTAAGTAGCGCGTGCCCCCACAATGAAATGGGCAAATCTGTGTAGCTGAGCATGGATCAAACCATGTCCAACAGTGTTTGATTCCTTCGTTCTGCTACGCCATTTAATTGTGGAGTTGCTGGAGGAGTAAGCTGTAACATTATGCCATGTTCTCGAAGGAACTGGTCAAACTCCGCATTCATATACTCGCCACCGCGGTTAGACCGAAGTGTCTTGATATGATGCCTGGTTTGGTTTTCAACTAAAGTCTTGAATTAAATGAATTTCTCCAATGATTCAGACTTGCACTTCATTAAATACACGTAGCCATACCTAGAATGGTCATCGGTAAATGTGATGAAGTACTGAAAACCACCGCGGGCCATATTTCCAAATGGTCCGCACACATCAGTATGAACTAGACCTAAGACTTCTATGGCTCTTTCAGAATTCCCTGTGAAGGGGGACTTGGTCATCTTGCCTTGGATATAAGACTCACAAGTGGGACAGGGCTCTGATCCCAATGAGTGTATGACTCCATCATTTTCTAACTCGTGTAGTATTTGGTCCCCGACATGACCTAGTCTAAAGTGCCATAGCTAATTCAAGTTTTATCATACATTCTGCATTTTCTTGTTACAACATTAACATTACAATCATTTTGGACATTAATATAATATAAACCATTTATTAAAGACTAACACATTCATTTCTAAGATAAATGTCACAAGAATTGTTCACAAAGGAAAATAAATAACCTTTCCTGACTAAAACAGGAATTGGAACAATATTCTTAAGCCCGTTGGGCAAAACAAGGCAATTGTCTAAATATAATAAATGTCCAGATGATAAACTAAGGGAAGTGTTGCCAATGTGTGAGGCTGCTACACTATGACCGCTGCCAACATTGATCATCACTTCACCATGCTCCAGCTTCTTACTTCTTTCCAGCTCCTGGTTCATAACATATATGTGAGCACCAGCCCTAGAGTCTAGAATCCAGGAAGTTGAAAATATGGTAACAGAACAATTTGTTTCTAAAACATTAAGTTCTATACCTGAAGTAATTTTTGCTTTCAGCTTAGGGCAGTCATTTTTCCAGTTGTCCACCTCTTGGCAGTGAATACATGTTGTTGCAATCCTTGGGCGATTCTTTCCCCTTCTATGGTTATCAGAAGTAATGCCGAGCAGTCCATTTAAAGGTAAATCATCTTCCAATTCCCTCCTCATGAGAGCTTGTATGTAATCAAGTCTGTCTTTAAGATCCATTAAGGAACCTCCCAGGTCATCAACTTCAAAGTCAGTGACAAAAGCAGAAAAGGACTTGGGAAGAGATTGAAGAATAAGGTTTACTTGTAGATGAAAATCCATGAAACTTCCCAAAGTCTGGAGTCTTCCAATCATGGATATCATGTTCATAACATGACTTGCTACTTCATCATTTTCTCCCATTCTTGCTTGTAAAAGTTCCTTCGATAAATAATACCGAATTGATTTTCCATGTTCCCCGAACATTTCCTCCAAATAAAGCATGATGGATTTGGGATTCTCCATATCCAAATGAATATATTTCAATTCCTTGCTCATTGACTTCAACATGTAACTGGTGACCTTTTGAGCATCAGAATTCCATTTCTTGTTAATTTTGAGAACAGATGTTCCATTTTCAGCCCCAGGGAAAGTTGGACCATCTTGTTCTAAAACATGCTCAAGTGATTTCTTTCTGAGACCAGCTCTTAGCCTCTTGACCCAGTCACCGTAGTTTGGTCCAGTGAGGACATTTTTCTCAAGCATTTTTAACGAGTTATTAACCTTTTTCGAGAGAGATAATATAATTGTAGAAAACAACCAAGATTCAATTATATATTATGTTGAACCCAAGTAAAAATTAGGACTTTAATTTTTGACTTGGCTCCCACTACATTTTTCGAACCATTGCACTCCCACTGCAATGAACAGAAATCTCGTTGGAAAGATTTCATAGTGAGTGATTGAGTTCTTCAAAAATTTCAATGAGTTGCAATCTGTAACGATGTATGGCTCATTGGAACTTTTGAAGTGACATGCCATGTCAACTAGTCTTACTGATGATTCAATCTACCTTTGGCTCATGGATCACTCAACCTCAGTCTGTAACGAAATATTGGTAGTGATCCATCTAAGTACTTTCCCATCAACTCCTATCGATCTAACGGTTGAATCTTATCTTGCAACCTGTAACGGTGTATGGGATAAGATTTGCTTCGACCGATCGCATCAAATGCACTTGAAGAGATATGGATTATGAATTCATGCATAATCCCCATTAGTTAGGACGACGCCATGCATAACTCATAATCCCATCTTTTCCAAGTTTGATGGAGAGCCAGGATATCCAATATCCCCTACTTACTTAGTATTTTAATGTGGGAGAATTTTTGGAGAAATAAGGTCTTACTTTGCACATTAATTTATTACGCGCATATATGGATTATAATCATGCATGCATAGAAAAACCTAGGCTCCGTATGGTTGTGTTTTCGGAAATGAATTCTGAGTTTTTTTGGGAGAATATGTATTACAGAAATTCGTATGAAAATATTGACTTAATTTGTTTGTTTGGATGTATTTTTAGAATTTGATTGAAAGTAGTGTAGATGTGATAAAGTTGATTTTTATTAGGATTTGATATATGAAATGATTGAGTTGGTTATGAATGTGATGATGATCATGGGGGAAAAGATATTAAAATAATATAATTTTTTTAATAATGTTAGGAGTTGGTATTAAAGGAATATGTATATATGTGTGTGTGTATATATATACATATACACACACATAATATAATATATAAAGCTATTAACGCTAATCATCCCCCATGTCACGCAAAAGTGTCACTTTAGTCCCTCTTGTGAAAAAATTATCACTTTCATCCCTCATGTCCATAATTTGTACCCAGTGGTCCTTTTTTCAACATTCCGACCAGATTTTCCGGCTTGCCACGCGAAATTAGGGCTATCCACGCATATATCATGCGCGTCTTCACGAAAAAATTCATAACTCATTGTAAAAAGCTCGAATTCATGAACCGTTTTCTTTCCATGAAACTAGACACATGGGGCTATCCACGCATATATCGTACATAATCAGGAGACATCTAGAACAAAGCATTTTTGTATTAAAAAATTAGCTAAAAATCTGTCGGATGTGCAGACAACTGTGCACGTCTTCACGAGAAAATTCATTACTCATTGTAGAAAGATCAGATTCATGAACCGTTTTCTTCCCATGAAACTAGACACATAGGGCTATCCATGAATATATTGCACATAATCAGGATACATTTATAACAAAGCAGTTTTGTATTAAAAATTTAGCTAAAAATCTGTCGGCTGTGCAGACAGCTGTGCGCGTCTTCACGAGAAAATTCATAACTCATTGCAGAAAGCTCGGATTCATGAACGGTTTTCTTCCCATAAAACTAGACACATAGGGCTATTCACACATATATTTTACATAATCAAGAGATGTCTAGAACAAAGAAGTTTTGTATTAAAAAATTAGCTAAAAATCTGTCGGAAATGATGCTTAGCTAATTTTTTAATACAAAACTTCTTTGTTCTAGATGTCTCCTGATTATGTGCGATATATGCGTGGATAGACCTATGTGTCTAGTTTCATGGGAAGAAAACGGTTCATGAATCCGAACTTTCTACAATGAGTTATGAATTTTCTCGTGAAGACACGCATGATATATGCGTGGATAGCCCTATTTTCGCGTGGGAAGCCGGAAAATCTGGTCGGAATTTCAAAAAAAGGACCATCTAGATACAAATCATGGACATGAGGGATGAAAGTGATAATTTTTCACAATAGGGACTAAAGTGACACTTTTGCGTGATTGACATAGAGGATGATTAGCGTTAATAGCTCTAATATATATTATACAAATAGAATGAAAAGACAAAAGAGAGAGAGAGAGAGAGAGGCAGCCAGAGAGTGGGGGGCGTTCATGGGTTGGGGTGGGGGGACCTTCATTTTTAGGTTTTTTGTTTTTTTTGTCGCCTGTTCATTTCTTTTTAGCTTTAGATTTTTATCCTTTTTCCATTTCGTGTTTTCTTTTCAATTTTATATTTTAAAAGTTCAAGAAAATTGAATCTTGCTCGTCTATATTTATAATAGTTAGTGTAATTATACAGTTCGCATTGGACAAATATAAAAATAGGATGTGGTCCATATATGCAATATTTTATGAAATGTGTAAATATGATTGTAGCATAAGTAGTTCTATATTTCTTTTTTCATTTACATATAATATTTTATTTCCAATTTGATTGAAGCAAATTTATGTCCATCTTCTTATAATGAGATAATATGATGTTACAAAAAATCTTTGCTCGAGCTCGAGCCGAGAAATTTGGTGAGACTCGGCTCGCGTGGGCAACCCTATTAAATACCACATTAGTACCAAAACGAAATAATCGAGATTCAGTCGGTATTTATTTGAATATTGAGAAGCTAAAAAAGTATAATTTAAAATCGAATAAACAACAAACGAAATTATTAAAATGAAATTATAAATCACACAATATCGTATATACTTTTGGTAAAAGTATGGCCAATTAAGTCTCAATTCAAGTACACATATTATTAAATATATATGAAATATTAAATATTAAATCACACAATATTTTTTTCAAATTATATATTATTAAATATTATTTAATAATAATAATTGGAATATTTGAAAAATTGAATAGGAATT
This sequence comes from Buddleja alternifolia, assembly GCA_019426215.1. Classification (NCBI taxonomy): domain Eukaryota; kingdom Viridiplantae; phylum Streptophyta; class Magnoliopsida; order Lamiales; family Scrophulariaceae; genus Buddleja; species Buddleja alternifolia. The sequence goes on from WHWC01000288.1 coordinate 31,295, forward strand.
TTTATTATATAAAATATGAAAAAGTAAAAAAGATAATTAGTTGGATAATGGGATAGTGTAATTAATGATAAAATATTGTGGAAAGATTGAAATGATTGGTTGTTATATAGGGGAATGTGTAGTGTATTTAAAATTTGACCATTTTCTGTTAAATTTGGCTTGGACTGTGTATTCTCATTTTTTGGTGATCCAAAAAATGAAAATATTTCCAGAATTCACAACCATACATAGCTCTAGTTATTCTAACAACATGCATTTCCATGGACATTCTCGATTGATCCAAGCCAATAGATCAATCAGGGGATAGAGGTCTATTACAAATCTAATTTCTAATAGATCTTCGGACTCCAAGCTTGAAAAGGTCCTACCTCTAATATACACAACTCAGAAAGCACTCTATACATCATACTACCAAAATTAAAAGTACAAAATGGGGGCAATTGCCCAATACAACCCAGATAATACTAAAGCGGTAAAACCCTAAGTCCATGGAAGCATCCACCACAACATACATCAAAACATGTAAGAAAACTATTTAAGTTTATGTTGGTTTTGAGTTTAAAATCGAAAAGAAATTCAAAAACCGATTAAATCTAATTTAATTAGAAAAGATGAATTTTGATTTCGATTTTAAAAGGAAATAAATCCAATTTATTATTTAGGAAATAAGTCAAACTTATTCCTAATTTATTTTGGAAAAATATAATCAACCTAAAATAAATCCTATTTATTTAGTCGTCGCAAATAATAAATAAAAATCCAATTTAATTTATGATATTATTAAATCCAATTTAATATTAAGAAAAACATTTTAGGAAAAAGGGATTTTTGACAAATCACGGGTCGAATTCGTCTATTGGGGTCAAACCCTAATATTTATTAATTTATATATATATACTTAAATATTAAAAATATCAATATATATATATATTAATATACTGGGCCCGGCCCAGCGCCCGTTAGGGCGTACGGCTAGGGCGGCTTATGCCGCCCTAGTCTTACGCCGTGGTGGCGGCGCAAATCAGCGCCACCACCCCACCTTTTTTCCTTTTTATTTTTTTATTTTTCTAATTACACGAGCAGCGGTGGTCCTCGCGTGTGCTTCAAAAACACATGGTGGTTCCACCCCGATTCGCCGTTACCGGCAGCGAGAAAACATGTAATCGTGCGACGATTTCAAGGCGATGTATATTTTGAAAATTTCAGATTTAACATCGAATATTAAATACATAAAATCAAATTTTATAAAAATCCAATTTTAACCAACATAATCGTAACCGCAAAAATCATCAGATCCGTTTAAGTCGGCTCTGATACCGCTGTTAGAAATCTCGTACAGGAAAACAGAGAATTGCAGCGGAAGATTCGAGGATTCCTACCGGCAGATCACCAAAATAGATCTGATGATTTTTCATGGGTTTCGCAAAATTTAGAATGAATAAACATTCCCTTTTGATTCTTTTATTGATTCTGCAGAACAGCAATCCTCCAAGGGCGCATGTCTCTAAAGCTTCACGCGAAACGAGCCATCTAAAGATCCTGAGACTTCTCCTTCTTTACAGTAGTGGACGGCTAGGAGAGAAGGGAGAGAGTTCTTTTCTTTTTGTGTTGTGTAATGTTATCTTGTTACTTAGGGTTTGTTCCACTATAGGAGTCCTTTTAAACTCAACTAACTTGTGGAACAAGTTGGAGGCTACTCCAAAAAGCCCTAAGTGGCCGCCCCTACTAGGGTTGCCTTGGACTCGGTGGACTTTTAATTTGCTTGTCTAATTTCTAGCCCATCTGTATATATATTTAAATTTAAATCCAATTTAAACATAATATATACTATTAATTAATTCCAATTAATTAATGTACTAATCAAATAATTTAATTTAATCCAATTAAATTAAATATTTAATTAATTGATTTAATCTAATTAAATCAATCAGTCCATTTAATTCTATCTAAAAGATTTACACAAAAAGATACATCCCGCTCGTTTCTTATAGCACGACTCTTTAGGTTCGTCTCAATTGGCAAAGGGAGGAATTACCTAAGGATGTGAGTGTCACCTAGGCAGTCCCGTGGACTCACATCGTAACCCAATTGAGTACGAAATGAACGAATCATTTTACGAACCTCTTGATCATAA
>WHWC01000289.1:0-14455 GCA_019426215.1 Buddleja alternifolia
TCGAATCATGTTACAACCAAGAAAAAATAAAGAGAATTTTAATATAATATATTTTCATAACTCGTTCTTCACTAGTTTTTAATTTCAAATTACAAGACTTTTAATACGTTGTGAATTTTATTGTTTTAAATTTGGAAAAACTCGATTGAGCTGGATTTACGTGGTTCATCCAAATTATTTACAGCTCGAGGGAAAGAAAAGAGGAGTTTTACTATATCATATTTCCATAGCTCGTTCCTCATAAGGTTTTAGTTTCACATTGGGTTTATTGCAATTTAGCTCCCTGTGAAATTCGTATATAGCAAAAAAACTCCCTGTGAAAAAACAATAGGCAATTTAGCTCCCTATGTTTTTCGGAATGAAGCACACTGCCTCCCCGCAGATTTTACACTTTAAAGTTTTTCGGAATGAAGCACACTGCCTCCCAGCTGTGCGCGTCTTCACGAGAAAATTCATAACTCATTGTTGAAAGGTCGGATTCATGAACCGTTTTCTTCCCATGAAACTAGACACATAGGGCTATCCAAACATATATCGCACATAATCAGGAGACATCTAGAACAAAACAGTTTTGTATTCAAAACTAGCTAAAAATATGTCATCTGTGCAGATAGCTGTGCGCATCTTCACGAAGAAATTCATAACTCATTGTTGAAAGCTCGAATTCATGAACCGTTTTCTTCCCATGAAATTAGACACATAGAGCTATCCATAAATATATCGGACATAATCAGGAGACATCTAGAACAAAGCAGTTTTGTATTCAAATCTAGCTAAAAATTTGTCGGCTGTGCAGATAGCTGTGCGCGTTTTCACGAGAAAATTCATAACTCATTGTTGAAAGCTCGGATTCATGAACCGTTTTCTTCCCATGAAAATAGACACATAGGGATATCCAAGAATATATCACACATAATCAGGAGACATCTAGAGCAAAACAGTTTTGTATTCAAAGCTAGCTAAAAATATATCGCCTGTGCAGATAGTTGTGCGTATCTTCACGAGAAAATTCATAAATCATTGTTGAAAGCTCGGATTCATGAACCGTTTTCTTCCCATGAAACTAGACACATAGGGCTATCCAAGAATATATCTCACACAATCAGGAGACATCTAGAACAAAATATTTTTGTATTCAAAGCTAGCTAAAAATATGTCGGTTGTGCAGATAGTTGTGCATGTCTTTACGAGAAAATTCATAACTCATTGTTGAAAGCTCGGATTCGTGAACCGTTTTCTTCCCATGAAACTAGACACATAGGGCTATCCAAGCATATATCGCACATAATCAGGAGACGTCTAGAACAAAGCAGTTTTGTATTCAAATATAAGGGAGACCAAATATAAGGTAATTAAGACTTTTTATAGCAAATAAAAAGGGCAAAAAAGACTTTAAACAACAAAAACAGCATGCAAAGTCTCAGTTTTGGCGCGTGGGGAGTTTTTTTGCTTCATTCCGAAAAACACAAGGAGCTAAATTGCCTATTGTTTTTTCACAGAGAGTTTTTTTGCTATATACGAATTTCACAGGGAGCTAAATTGCAATAAACTCGTTTCACATTACATGACTTTTAACAAGTTGAGAATTTTATTGCTCCAAAGCAATAAGTTCAATTAAGCTGGAATTACATGGTTTATCCAAATCATGTTACAATTACCAAGAAAAGACGAAATGTTTTTACTAAATCATAGTTTCATGTTTCGTTCTTCACTAGTTTTGATTTATTGCCCTCAAATAATCAAAATTTTCGCAGCAGCCCAAACGCCACGTTCCTACTGTTACAGGCTTCCTAGGGCTAATTTACGAGGGTAATTACTGTCACACGTCTCAACGAAAAAATAAATATTGTCATCACTTTCGTTTTCTTTTATTTTTTGAATTTTATGATCCATGAATAATTCACACTTGGAAATGATGATTTATCCTGTTGTGAACAACATTCCAAAGGTTTCTTTTTTTGTTGTTAGCTCTGCCGTGTAATTATGTTTTTATCCTTAAATTAGCCTAGGAAAATGCTATCTTCTTCATTCTTTTAGGACATCTTCTGTCAGTTCCTGCAGGGATAAAGCAGAGCAGTTATTATTCAGGACAATATGTTTAGGGCTATATAGATTAAACCCGCAGTAATTTTGAGTTTGATATGTCGTAGAACAAGAGTTGGACGCATTTTGAAAGCGTTTGGACGCGCATTAGTGATCTAATGCGTAGAATTTCGGCAGAATGATCATTATTTTTTACTTGAGAGGAATTACCAGACGGTCCATGTACATTGCACGTGATCATCTTCGATAATGAATTTTGAATATCAATGTTATGTTTTTCTTTTTGATTTGATTTTAATTTTCTTATAATCATTTTTTGTATTCCTTTACCTTTTCTTCCTTTTCTTTAGAATTTTTTAATTATTCCACTTGTTTGGAATCAATTTACATCATCCCTATTTTCACTGTTTATACACAGTAACTGATTCCTAATCATACTAATTAATAATATTTTACTTCATCAGCATTGCTTTAAATTAAAAGTAATGGAACATACTACATGACCTAAATTGATTCCCACTTCTTAATTTTGAAAGAAAATTTGACCCTACAGTCACTTAATCTTTTGAATAAACTTACATTTGAAAAATTCAAAGAAATGTGATTTGGGGGTACTTGTCTAGTTATTTTCCTTAATTTTGCTTGTACCCACATTATTTGTTAATTAACAAAATATGTTCCTCAATTTCCTTGTATCTTTCTAGAAATTTTCGCGGTCAAACTTGATTTGACTATATTCAATCAATCACAAAATAAATACTATGATATTTTAACTTATAATCTGTCATGTCTCGTGATTTAAGCCAGTAGTATAAAAAGTATAATTTATTTATTACGTGATCAATTAATTCAATCTAACCCCTAAAGTTTTCGTTTCTTATAACATACAACACATCTTATGCAAAAAGAAATAGTATTGCGTGTTTGTGAATCAAATGTTAATTAGGACGTACTCTAGAGTCTAGACAATCACAACTGACTGTGAACTCCACATGGGTCATAAATATGAGTAAGGGAATATGCGACCAATGTAGCAACCTTTCTATTACCACGTAAAAGAATATTCGTATTGAGTCATAGTTACTGCATAATGAGGGAGCCTATTACCTCGACCCCAACTCAAACAAGTTCATATTTAATCGCATTCCAGCCTCTCGGTACGTATAGAGGGAACACTAATCCCTACAACAGGGTTACTAACCCAATAGCACACAGGTCCTAACGCAAGTAGAACCCAGTTATCTCAAGACCTACACGCCCTAAACCTTCCAAGAGGAATGGAGCTTCAAATTGTTCAAAGGGGTAATTCTAAAGTAAACAACGAACAACACATTCGATCAATTTTTGGCCGTAGGATCATATGGGTAGGGTGATTTTCACCACTCAACCGGTGCCACAATTAGTAGATGAATTAAGATTATTGCACTCAATCCATTCAAGAATTACTTACACTTATAAAAAGTTATGTTTATGTGCTTATATCTCTTTACATCAGAGTTTCATAAGGTGGCTGAAAAGGCAAAATTCCACCTTTTGAGTTTTGAACATCTAGTAATGAGGCCAATTGCTTTGAGATACTGCCCATATGCATGTTGGAGGGCCCTTTCTAATAAGTAATATTCAGGTTCAAATGCTGCAAGAATCTGTATCAAAATAGGGCACCACTTGATATCTTGGAATCCTTTATCATTTATTTTCCATCTCGTTCAATGGATTTTTTAATTATGGGAAATCATAGGCCGAACCTGATTAGATCGAGTTCACATATAATTTAAAACAAGAGTGATCAATCACTTTATAAATTATACATGAATTTGATCAAATCAGATGGTGGATATAATTTTCTGCTGCACAAAGAGATTTACCTCTATTTCTCGTGGAAACTTTGGTCTTTCTCTAAAATTGCCCTTCCGTACAACGAGGACTTAGGGATTAGAAATCCTTTTTCACTTATAAAATTGTTTTTTTAAGTATTTTTGTCAAGACATAGTTACATGAAACACTTAGAGGAAAATATCAAAATAAATTATGTCGATTCTCTTGCATGAATTTGAATTTTAAGAAGAAAACTTGTTTGTCACGACATATTTTTAAAAAGAGACGATCTGTTTTCAAATTCTATATTCGAATTTTCAAAATTAAACTTGGCATTTTCACTCAGTCTGGTAAATGTAACAACCCAATTATCAAGTATATGTTCAATTTACCACATCCCTAACTGCTCTTTTCAAAACTTGTTCATAAAATATATTTCAGATAATGAAGATGAAGCCATACTTGGTGTTAAATGAAACAAAATTAGATTTTGAAGCATGATGAAAAAAAAATTGTGGCTTAGATCAACCCATATTAAAAGGCCAAAGACAAGGGCAGTTCTATGTCACACCGGGACCAATACACCATTGGATCCCCTCAAATAGGGGGGTATTTTAGTAAATACCCCCATCCAATGGTCTATGCCACACCGGAACCATTGGTACCGGTGTGGCATAGAATTTTCGGACGACAATGATGTAGTGACTTTTGAGAATTGTCAAATCACAAGGAATCAAAAGCTTGAGGACCAAAAATTGGGAAGAATCTTTGAATAAAGGATCGTCATATATTTGAGAAAATATATCCAAATTGTTGAATCAAACATGGAAAGGAGCAAATTGATGATCTTTATACTTTATAGATGAAATTGTTCGAAAAGATAAGGAGATAGACATATGCTCAGCAGATTTGACATTTATTTACTATTATTCCACATACTTGAGTCCTCAATTAGTGACATAATATCGATATAGTATAGAAAATTTTTGTAGATTATAAATATGCTCAACTTTTTTCCCATTTCGTTGTCTAGTCATCTTTGTTCTCATAAGACGTATATAAGGCTCGAAATAAATTAAACTCGAATTCCTTTTTTCTAAAACAAGGTTAGGCTCAAGCTCGATTGGAAAAATTGAGCTCAAGCTCAGTGATTTGGAGTTGAGCTATTCGAGCTCATCTATTTTAAGAAAATGTGATGCTTGAATTTATTTTATATATTAATGCTATGAATATTATAATTTATTGTTCACATTTTTTTAATTATAATAGTACCATGTAAAATTTATAATATAATTTAAAGTCGTTGATATGTGTAATATAATGTGGAATTATTGTGATAGAAATCTAATATTATTACCATCATAATTCATGTCATTAACAATAGAGATATCATAGCCATATTATTACCATCTTAATTATACTGTAGTTTAAAATATAACTAATCAAAAATAGGTAAAAAGCTCACGAGCCTCCAGGGAGTTTTTCCACCACCTATATATGAGCTTAAACCCGATTCATTGAAAAATTAAAGTTCATTAGAGTAGACTCTTTAGCCTCAAGAGTTGTCTCAATTTAAAGTACTATGCGCAGGGACGGAGCCAAGGAGAGGCTAATGGTGGCACCCCTCCCCGTCAACTTTGAGCAAATTATTTTTCATCCTCCAATGTTTTATATTTGATTTTGCTCCTCCAAAATCTAAAATATCAAGTTTCCCTCCATTTTTTATTTGCCTCCTGGACCAGAATCTCCGTCCCTGTCTATGTGTTTTCTATTTAACACTTTTTGAAGCAGTTTTTCCTTCTCTCATAATTTGACTGTATAAATTTAGATGGGAGCTAATAAACAAAGAAACATTGCGTATGTGTATATTATTTTTAGAAATGAAATTGCTAGCTCATGTAGTTTTTTAGTTAATAAAGTAGACAATTGCAGTAACCCGCTTATGGTATCTTAGCCTAATGGTAAGATTGAGGCCCCTTGACTTAGAGTTTATGAGTTCGATCCACCAGATGTGTGGGTTATTTCTCTACTTATATAGTAGTCCTTTGTTTTTTAGTAGTTTATAGTATAAATTATTGATTATGATTGTTGATTTAATATCCAATGTAATGAGTAACCGTTTCATTAAAAAAATGCACTAAGTCAAACATAAGAAATCACAGTATTTAAGAATTTCGGTAACTAATTTTGGAAATGAATTAGGCCCTTTACTCTACAATGATAAATAAAGTAATAAATTGAAGCCCACATGTAAATGCGAATAGGCCTTATTGCTTCTGAGCCACAGAATGTGTTTTCTTTTTTCTTTTCTTTTTTTTTTTAAATAGGAATTGAATAGAGCGTCTTAGATTCACTTAAATTTCACCACTTCACTATGCTTTTTCTTTTGTAAATCGAAACAATTTCTTTTAACTAAATGATAAACATCTTAGATTGGGTTTTGGGATTGGGAGGTCTCACAAGTCGCACCCTTCTTAAGTGTAGGAGTTCCACATAGACTCCACAAAATCAATGTTCTAAATGTGAGTGTTTTTAAGTCAAGGTGACTCAAACAAAGAAACGTACTGGTTTAAAATAAAAGCAAAGTTTGTTTATTCCATCGAAACTAATAGATAGCTTTATGGTGGATCGGTCTTTGAATATTGATCTATCACACATTATTAAATTATGGTGAGTGTAGTAGTTTTTAGGAAAAATTACACTCATATCCCCTCACTTATGGGGTAATTACACTAACTCTCCCTCATTTTTTGATAATTACAAAGACCTCCCCTCGATCGAGTTGCATGTAGATTGTCTGCCGAAATGATTAAATGGTCTTTTTCCCCTCCATTTTTTGGACCAAAAAAAATAAAAAATCATGAAAATCTGTTTATGTGAGGACTAAATTAGCCTTTTACTTAAAATATTACAGATATATTACATTTTTCATTTCTTTTTCTACTCAACTATATATTTATATATATATATATATATTCTCACACACAGACACAGGCAGAGACATTCGCACAGATATACACACACATACACCGAATCTGTGGGGAAGGAGAAAACACGACGGGGGGTGTGGGGAGCGGACTTGACCAGATCTGGGAGGAATGGAGGTGATGACGGTAGGGGGAGCTCTGGTGTATGAGTGAAGAAAGATGATGAGAGAAGAATGAATAAGAAGAAGGGAAAAAGAGAAGAAGAATAAAAAAGAATGCAAAAGGAAAAAGGACAAAAAATAATAATAATTTTTAAATTTGTTTTCAATTTTTTTTTGTTTATTTTATGTAAAAATATATCTTCTTCATGTTTTATGATTATTTTATAAATTTTAATTTAAAAATAAAATTATAATTTATTTAGTTTTTTACTATATTTACTTAATAATTTTAATAAGTTTGATGATTTATAAAATATTCAATATTTATTGTATTAAATTAATTAAATTCAAAATTTTAATATAATAAATTGGTTACTATAAAAAATAAAAACTTATTGACTAATGATTAAGAATTTTTAATGATTGTTAATTTATTTAAATAATAAAAGATATTAAAATTTTTTATTCTTTTATTTTAGTGATTGTTAGTTAAATATTCACTTTTTTGAAATAATCATTTTTTATCTGAAATAATTATTTTTTATTGTTAATTTTTTTTTTGACAACTTATTATAAATTTATTTAAAGAGTTAATTATATATTTTTCATCTGAAATCAATTAAATACTTTTTATTTTATTTCAGAATTATTATTAATATATTACTAGTTTCATTTAGTTGATGATTAAAATAAGGTAAATTAAAATAATATCAAACTATAATCAAATTCAACAGTAAACATTATATTGAACACCCCCTGAAAAGTTTGTATATATTACAAATACCCCTGGGGGTATTTTGGGCATGGGATAAATCTGGACTTGTGGCCTAGGTTTGACTAGGGGTAAATAGGAAAGTTAGAAATTTTCTTTATGATGTCATCAAAATTATGCCTGAGAAAACTGACAGGGGTGCCCGTCTAATTCAAAACATATCGAGAGGAGATTGTTGTAAGTCTTAAAAATGAGGGGGAGTTTGTGTAAAAACATTGTAAGAGGGGGTATTAGTGTAATTTTCCCTAGTTTTTAACACCACGCTACCTACGATCTACATTGTGATATGCAATATTATATTTCTTGATGTCCTAAATTCATAATATAAAGATCATACGATTATATATAAAATTATCTTAATTTTTACGGAAGTCTCTCCGTCCTGCCCTAATCTTTTCATATTTATATTATGTAATACAATACAATATTTTTCAGAATAATGTTATTTATCACCTCTTAGTTATTTTATTTTTTTGGTTTCCCAACGGGGTGTCCAAGTCAGCTTTCGCGCACCTCGATTAATCCCCTCGCGGTGCGTGGCTGTCTTTGGCTAATAATTATTTTGACAACGTTGGAATCAATCCTGGGAGCACACCAGGTCGACCCTAAGTTATCCCAATGATAACCTTATTCCACTAGGTAAGAGACTTGATTTCCTCTTAGTTATTACTATTTGTCCTCTTTTTTTTTTTTTTGGTGAATGCAATAAATGCACTTGATTGAATTATGTATGTCATGTCATCATAACAAATTGATATCTTATTATATTAGGAATAGAGGATAATAAAAATTAGAACATCGAAATAATTTATTTTTTTTATTTTCTATATTACTATTTTTTCGCTCTATACCTTTTAATCATTTACTTATAAGCTTGTCCAAGTGAATTTCTTTTTACACAATTGTATAACTTATAATAGGATAGCTTTTTTCCTCTCTAGACCTAGGACAAAAACAGACTGCACCACACACACACACACACACACACACACATATAATATATATTGTTATGAATAATTCATTAAATAGATGTTCATATAACTCCAATACATAATTTAGTGGATTCACCTACAACTCCAATATCTCATTTAGTGGATTCACCTACAATTCCATTACCTCATTTTGTAATCAATATTTGATCTTGTTTTATGCCTATAAATAGGCTTTGCCATTGTATTGAGAAATACACCAAAATCAAAGAAAGAATTCTCTTCTTAATTCTCTAGTCTCTCTACTTTAGAATATTTGTATATATTTCATAATATTTGGGGTTATTTCATAACACGTTTATCAGCACGATCCGTCTTAAGTTGTTAGCACCTTAATCCGAGGAATTGAAATAACTAATCAATGGATTTTTTTTAGCAAAATCCACACAACGAAGGTAAGGGCCATGAGGCTACCAATTTTCTTAATTTTGAGGTAAATATTAACAACTATACAGTTAAAAGCATGTACACTAGATGTTTAGAAAATAAATGTGTTTTCTATATTTATGTCACATGCACGGTACTTACAAGTTTCAATATATATCACTACTAGAAAATGTCCAAATAGCAAGGAGGGAAATTCGAAGCTAAATGGTGATTTTCGATGCTGATTTATGTCAGCAACGACCTCAGCAACGCAAGGGACCACGATCCTATATCGCTCGTCACTAACCTCAGCAAGGAGCAATTTTGCGATGCTGATGGAGCATCGAAATACTGCAAGGCTATATTTTGATGCTGAGCAGCAGCGAAATTTGTTACCTTGCTAATGTCAGCAAGGGTGTTTGTCCTTGCTAAATGATCATCGAAATTCACTATCGAATTATTACGTTGCAAAATTCGATGCTGATTTATTTCGAATATTAAAATAATATTATTAGCAAGAAATATATTCGATACTAATTTCGTTGCTAATATTTTAAATAGTTTTCTTGAGAAATTAAATTACATTTATTTCCAAATGTACCTAATTAACAAATTAATAATAATGCATATTAAACAAAATCACCAAATAGAAATCTAACTCGATTCCATTAATATAAATATCGATCACAATATCCCAAATGTCATCATAAACTACATCAATGCATATCCAAATATAAAAATATCTATCGTCATAACATAATATAATAAAATGTCATAATGAAACCAAATAAAAGTCTCACATTCCGACTACTCTTGAGAATGACGCTGATCGGGAGAAGGAAGTTGATTAGACCGCTGAGTAGGAACCTGAAGATGTTGACCAGGTGCTACATAATTACCAGGAATATGAAACTGAGTAGCTAGCGTCATAAAGTAGCCAGGAGGTGGAGCTGGATAGTAATCGGGAGCTGGAGGTGGGTACTGTCCAGAACCAGTAGCGGTGTACTGACTATGAGCTGGAGCTGGAGCTGGAGGTGGGTACTGTCCGGCAGGAGCTGAAGCCGAAGGTGGGTACTGACCCGGAGATGGGCCAGAGTACTGCGGAGAGAGTACTACTGGCCAGGAGAAAGTGATGGCCTGAAAAATTAGAATGATTGCCCGAGTGATAGCAAGCAGTTGATTATTTTTTCATCCATCTCGAATTGCTTGTTCTTCATATTTTGAAGTTCTTCCTTCAGCTGCTCTACTTCTAAATTCGAGGTGTTGTTGCTTGGGATAGTACCAGAAAAGGTGAAACTTCCACTGTTTGATTTGCCAAACCCATATGAATTATGCCTATTTTTTATGCCATGCCTCATCCCACGCTTCAGGAATAAATGTAGATGACCTTGTCGGGACAAATTTGTGTTACCACTACCCTGAGACCGAATCTCCTTTAATTAGTGTAAGTTTCCTGCAAAGTAAGACATATTTAAAATCAAAATAGTAACTTTTTATTGTGATGTTTACTACTAATTAACCAAAAGACATTCACTGATGTTCGTTTTGACTTCTTATCAATAAAAGGTCCTTTTCCTTTATTCCTTTTATGAGTTCGATTAAAAACAGATTCTTTGGGCACTGGGTTTCCACCATTTTTAGTAGCCTACAATTTACAACATATATTGACGTCATATAATATACAATTTCAACTCAAAGTCAAGGCAAGAATGTCATTTTCTAGTGATATATTCTAGTCAAAGTGATATTATACTTAACAAGTCAAACACCCATCAATACTAATTCTTCAAAATGCATTATTCAATACATAATGAAAATTTCACTTACCATCCTATGAGCATGATGAGCAATAGAAATAGTACCCGAGCAACTCTTGACCACCTCATTACCATCTTGATCAGAAAGTCTATTTTTACGATTATTTTCTTGAAGTTTTTTAAACTGGGGATCTTCCATGTATCCCAAAGGGCCTCCCAAATATCTGCCCTCATATAGTCCGGGGGGAGTGCAGACCTTGATTTCTTTACATTTCTGAGTCGCGTCATCTTTGAGGAAAAAGCACGACTACAATGGCTTTTGAAAATTGCATAAACTTGCTCATTTGTCCATGGAGCACGCCAACTAAATTTTTCCTACATAAATTTTGAAGTTCATGTACATAAGAATATATACTTTTCAAGAACTTAGAAAAGCCTAAAAAAGTGTAATCACAAATTTATATAAATGTACTATTTTATTACAAAATCGAAACATAAATGTATTATTTATTACCTTGAACCTTTCAAAGAGGTACCCTTTTACATGTTCCGAAATTTTAGAAAAAGTTGGCCAAACATCAGTATACCAGCCACGCATGTCTCCTAGCATGCTTCGAGGCGCAGCAACACTAATGAAACTGCAAAAGAATGATGACAATGCAATAGAAATAATTCACCAACATTAGCAGCTAAGCCGTGTAAAATAACCTTTCTATACTCGTACTAAAAATTTAAAAAAAACAAGAAAACTCCCTATAATAGATATAAACAACTACATGGTCTCAATATAGCAATAAATGATCATAAATTGAAAAATTAAACTTTTAACAGAACAAAATTACTTTTCCCCTCGATGATGAGTATCTCACGACCGAGTTCATCAAGCTCGATTTTGTCTTTGATTGCCAAGTTTGCTGGGTCATGTTGCTCGGTATGCATGTTCATCATGTTGTTCCTCTATCCCCTCATCTATGTCCTCATCTACCTCTTTATCTACCTCCTCCTGTACCTCCTCCACCACCCTCCTCATCTTTATCCTCATCAGGTTGCAAGCCTAATTCTAAGTCCCCTAGATTAGACACATTACCTGTCAACAACTCGTGAAACTTACACGACCTGCATCAGACATCAATCTTCTCTTGACCTTCCCTCTTGTTGCTGACATAATAACTGTAAGAAATAATTTAATAGCTAATGATTGCCAAATTATAATGCAAAATTAAGTAATGAATGAAATGTAAGACAATTATAAAACGAAATTGTAATACAACAATAATGGCAACATTTTCCACGATAAGTATCACTGAACTGCAAATTTGTAAGATAATGTCTGCAAACGCCTTGCAACTTCCAGTCCTTTACGTAGTTGGATACACTAATGCCCGCGTTTTTCCATGGTGCCACCCTACACATGTTAAGTCAATTACAATTTTATTTTAGAAACCCAAACAAAGAACGTGTTTAATAAACCATGTAATACTAATAAGCGACAAACCATAAAACTTAAAATATTACCACCAAATCGATTTTAAGCTCATTCAAGCTTGTACATCTACTGATGAGCACCAATGTGACAGCAAGATTGTCAAGCAGCTTTGAACACCTGATCTCTAGGCGGTGCATATTAACAAAAAAGTACCTCGCCATAATGCGATGTAGAGACTCCACATGCGCCAACCTCTAAACAAACAATTCAAAAAAAATGGAAATCTAAACAACTTTCTTAAAAGCATTTGCACTTATTCAAACAATGATAGATAGATATACCCTAACAAAATCAACCGGGACACGTGCTCGTTCTGGACAGCAATTCTTTCGTCAGTTTTACAACCTCTCGAAGTAGTCGGTATGTCGAGCAAGTTGATCCGATGTAGTGTCGATGACGGTGTACTATCCATTGTAAAGAACGAGCTAACGGCCCCAATACTTGTAAATGCCCCGGACCCTGTTCGTCTTGTTTCAATAATATAACAAGGACATCTACATTGGGGAAGTGTACTTTTATATTCACATTTCCTTGGGCCCAATTGAATGCCATCTTGAATTTTTTTACAGAAGGCAAATATGCCTCAAATTCTGTTAGTCCTCTAAAATCACAGTTGAATAACTGCAAATCATTCAACTCGGGACAACATTTTCCAAGGCGGGAAGAAAATGTTTTATCATACAGCACGATGTGCTTCAATATGAGTCTTTTTAAATTTCGTAAATCATAACTATCTTCCCACCTAACAATGTAGTTCGGTAGATATAATTTTAACTGAACAAGAGTTTGTGAAAAAAACAGGCCGTTAGGGAGTGAAGTGGACAATTGGCCGACTAATTTCAGTATACGCACAGAATGATCTATTCCAAACGCCACCCACTCTTGCCTTATCCAATGCAATGCCTCGGCCCCCATTGGTAACTCAAAACTCAAGGTTTCAACCACACTTTCATTATGTTCAAGTATAGTGCGATTAACAAAATGAATAAAATCTAAACCATGATAACCCCTTTGTTCGAAACGGTTAATATCGAATAAAAGAGTAGGGATGGAATACCAACAATGTTGAAAATATTTTGATAAAAGACCCAATCGGGCTGCCTCCACAATGCATGCATCCCTTGATAACCTTCCCATAACATGAAAAATTATATCCTCAGAAAGAAAACTGAGTCCATTATTAGAATTGTACCTCGTTCCATGGTGGTTTATATGAACTATCCCTTGTTTATACTCTGTTTCTACTCGTGCAGATGATCCCCTATCTCCTCTGTTTATATCTCCCTTTTTCGTGGTAGATGATATTCCCAATATCCCTGTTTATACTCTGAAAATTCTTTGTAGGGTTTGGTGGAGGAAGAGATTGTTCTTTGTAAGGGCATATTTAGCTTTATCCTAGCTTGAAATCAACCTTTAACTTTAACTTTAATTAATTCTTTAACTTTAATAATTAACCCTTTAACTTTAATTAATTTCTTTGTAAGGGCATATTTAACTTATTAGGTAAAAAATAGTGATAAAAGAGAAAAACAATGCAATGAACGATGGACCCAATTGACAACTTTAATTAACATTTATCGAGGATATAGAATTTCAAGATCTGCCCAGATCTTTCATCGGATAAAAGGAAACAACTTTAGGGTACAAAGAATTATTATTAAACATAAGCACATTAAAGGACACGACGACTGATTAAAAAATATCTCTTGACATTAAAGCGAGCACAGTCACATGACTTTTGAAATTAAAGGACACGACGGCTGAGTAAAAAGTACACTAAATGAGTAAAAACCAGAGTATCACCAAATTCTTCTCTTCCATATGTATATAGAATAGCGTAACTTTATGCTTTAAAATGGTTGAATGCGAAATGTATGGATTCCAAATTTAATGTCAAAGTTATTTGATGTACAAATAATTTGTTAGGTATATTTTAGACATTTCTACATTTAATTTTTAAATTATAAATTGAATATTTTTTATATAATAGGACAAACTTGCATTAAAATTTATTTTCTATGTTTAAAAAAAGGTAAGTATTGTATCTTTTTCTTATTTTCTCTTTTTTACTCGTAGATTATTGGTAAGGCATATTTACCTTATTAGGCACAAAAAATAGTGATCAAAGAGAAAAATATG